>VOMN01123130.1:847-34244 GCA_014899125.1 Orchestia grillus
AGTATTTGTCACTCTGGCTCTTTTATATAGCATTAGACTTCGTACTAAGCCAAATGAAAATTTCATAAATTAAATTTTACAAACATTGCGCAATATAGCCAACCTAAGGACTGGAGCTTGAAAGTGCTTTAGAGAAGGTCTCAATACACATATTTTGAACGTGACCTAAAGGAAATTAAAGTATTATTTCATGAAATACGATGTCATTATTTTGTTAAGCTTACATAGTTTGATTATGAATAGTTGAGTTCAAGGGAGACGATAATGAACATTTGTGCTCATTATATAGTTCACTGGGAAAACAATTCATTTTAAAAATAAATGTAGGAAGTCTAGTCATTTTCAGACTGGCTACAGTTCTTCCTAAAATGCTGTTGAGAAAGTCCTTAATTTATCAAAAGTTTAATTTGCTGTGAAAGTAACGTCAAGGGTGGAATTTGTTCAGAAATACTCCTTAATTAACCGCTGACATTTTCTGATTCACTTATACGGCTTAAATTGCAATCCAAAGAGAAAGACGTTTGAATAGTAAACATAGCAGGCTGAATAAAATCAAAGTATATTTCTTGCCTCGGAACTACGCTGCACATCTTAAACACAATAATTTCACTGTAAACGCTATCATTTAATGATGAGGAGTAAATTATTATTAGAAAGTTTATTGCCATTTGAAAATGTAAAATACATGGAATTGTACTCTTCATTTTCGCTTAAAATCATTCGTCAGTTAAACTGAAATTTTTGTAAAGTAAAAAAAAGATGCAGAACTTTAGCCGCACAGTCAATTGTGCGCGAAGTTCGAAAAGGTGCAAGCTATGCATATATAGCCACGTAGATTATCTATCAAGATCATTGGAGTGGTACCAAATTACAAATGCTTTCACGGAGTTAGATGGAGCAATAAACGATGCAAAAAAAAAGAATAAGCGGAGAAAACATAATTCGTTACAGAACGCTTCGCAACGAGGCGTGGGTTGCGTGCTGCTAAATAGAGGGCGGTCTCAAAGAAAAAGCCCTGAACGAAATCTCTAAGAGATACCAGTGAGCTTGTGCCGTCGTATACAGAATACTCAAAGAAAAAGCGTAAGTCTTGCTACGAGGGTAGAGCTTGTTTAGGTTTTGGATTTTGAGACTGTACATAGTTTGGACGAAGAGAAGTATACTTATCAATGTGTAGTCTGAATAGGAGTCATATTTCAGGGAAATGTTTGCGAAGGCTGTAGCTGAAGAGTAATGTTTCTCCATTGAGAATAACCACCAACTTCATCTATAATTCCTTTATAGGGTTCATGGACTTATGTACTCTGTACGTCTGTGAGATATAAACGACACATGTGTTGTAATGATAGAGAGGTCATGTTTTTCAGGTATTTAGAAGAAAATGTATAAGGAATTCGGGTGCATGATGCTCATGATATCAGTGCTTTTTTAACCACTGAGGTCAGGCCCAAGGTTTGTAACCTCCAGTCTTTGTATGTGTTTGGTGTCTGGCTGAAGCCTCCACAGTTATAAGTGCACAATTTCTCGCGCATCGAAACTTTTTCCCGTTCAGCTTGTAATAAAAATTCCATGTTGGTCAAAGGCATCCGTTGCTTGCAGGCAACTAACAATTCTTAAGATGCAGCTGTTCCCCAAGTTTTTTATCCTGTGAACTCATGACAGCTGTAACAGAAGATTGAACGTTAAAACATTAAAATTATCGTCCTTCTTTATGAAGCATAAATTGCTCACTGTTAATACCTGATTCATTTCGGAGAGCTTTATAAAGTCTGAGAGCTGCGCATGTGAAGAATGAACGCACATTTCAGTTCATTTCGAAAAGTAAACGCGAATAAACATATTATTTCCTCACGAACTCCTACAGCAATCCTCTCTAGACGTTCAGGTCGCTAGGTTGACTCCCCTGTGCTTTATTCTTTACCGAATAGGTCGTGCGCTGGACTGTGCTTTGAAAATAATAATACACGCAAGAGAACAACCGCATGACGTCACCCGGAGCTTACCTCTCGCTAATCCTCACATCACGCCCCCGGTGGGGGGCCTGTAGAAGGCAGTCTTTGCAGCAGGAGACCGAATTAAGGGAGCTTGGCACGGGAAAAATTGCATGCATAATCCAAAGCGATGTATTGAAGGCGCCAACTGTTTCGAGGAAATGGAGGAGGGAAGTGCCGTTTTCGGATGCGAGCATATTAATGTTTCCTGCTGATTGGAAATAGAATCCCCCATGTATATATATTTGTAGACGACCAACCGTTATTGCCTTTCAGGAGTGATATTGTAAATATGTTTAATTGATAATTTAAGCAAGATAATTTAAGCACTGTTTCAAATGTCAATTTTAAGTATTGTAAATGCATGACGTCTCGATAAAGGTGGAACCGATCCTCGATCTCAAATACAATAGGAGTTACAATACAATGGTAATAGTTTGATAATATTTTCTGCTCTTGGCATGAAATATTATCAAGTCGCTAACAACTGCGGAAAAACTACATTTACCCCCATAACGGAGAAGAAACGTGCAGTTTGTCCTGATGTTTGCAGCAGGGGCTTCTCGAAGTAGATACATATGTCTGCTCACAGCATTTTCTACGTGACGGTTTTTTTTCATAATATGTGTACACATTTTAGGTTGAAAGCGCTTTAATCCTACATGGACTATAGAGTACTCAAAAACCTTAGAACAATATTTTCTGTCTGTGGGCTGCATTCTGTTTAAATTGATACAATATACGTAGATGTAATTATGTTGGATACACTGAATCTTGTACGTAAGACAGCCTGAGTTACTGGTTCGTGAACTCCGCTGTTCTCTGCCTCCTCGAGACAGATTATCTGCGTCAGGTTGGCCAGGTGTGTAGGTCTAACGCTCGTGTGGGTCACAAGCACGGACGAACGACCTTACAAATACAAAAGTTCAGGAACTTGATATCTGTAGGACGGTTTTGTTCATTTGAAATCTTTCACTTCGTAACAATATTAAGCTGCGCCTTGTTCTAATGCATTCAACTTTGCATGCTGTCACAATTGCATTTGTTTTACTTTTCTATTGTGTATTATCTTGAAAATTCCTGTGGTACTAAATATTGAGAATATCTTTCTAATACCACTAGCAATGTAGCACTTTGTGTTTGTGAGTGCCAAAATCGAATTAGAACTGTACTCGTGGATCAGGCTTTTCACTCAAATCCTGAAATGTTCCTTCTTTCACAGTCTGTTGATGAAACTTCCTTTAACCCATCGGTCTCCAAACTATGGCCCGCGGGCCACATCCAGCCCGCCACATAATTTCATCCTACCCGCCAAACAAATCTGGAACCTGATTTCAATGAAATTTTAAAGTCAAAACGCCAGTATCATTCGTTATACTAATTTGGTTGCATAAAACTAAAAGCAGGAATCCATTTAGTTTACCTTGATTGTTCCAACAAGATGTGCTGATTTTTTTTCATTGTTTATTCCTTCGGCCCCCATAAATGTGGGGAATATATAATCTGGCCCTTACATTGAAAAGTTTGGAGACCCTTGCTTTAACCAATACGATTGTCGTATTAAACAATTCTCAGCATACTAATCATCTTCCATCGTCTGAGGGTAATCGGAATATCTCGTACGAAGCAGGAAGAGCATAATGAAAACATATATATCAATAAATAATTAGATCGCAGGAGATGATTCAGAAATGCATTCGCCAAATGTTCAACCAATGACATGTGATGAATCAAAAATGGCCCATTAATTATGATTGAGGAACAGTGCACCCGGCAATCATTGCTCTCCTGATCACCTGCTCGCTGAGCACGACTCCAGGCGGCCCCAGGCACCTCCACCACCGAGATGCTCAGCAGCTAATGACCCTCTCTGGGCGTGCGTTCCCTCATTACCTGCATTGATGTCGTTTAATTCTAAAGGTTATATTTTTTATAAATGTATAGGCGTCATGAGAGAGAAACACTGGTACTATATACACATACATATATCGTAAAGGTTAAGGAAAAATATTTTCTATCAGGATATGCGTACGTAATATGTCACTCGCTTGTAAAATCATATAAATATGAGAAAAATAATAAGTGTAATACCGTCGCACATAAATTATCGCGCACATAGCTGAATGAAAATATGGTTTATCACTGTATCAACGAATGGTTTTATTTTATGAAAACCCTAAACATTGTTCATATTCCAGCGGCTGCGAGTGTGCGTGTGTGTTGTAGCAAAACTGCTTCGTTACAATAATGCGTAACATTTTTGTCTTTCGTTGGTTCACCATGATCATGTCCTCCACCGGCATGTTTTGACATATGAAGTTACATATTTTGATTCCTGTCATTTCCGAATTCTAAGAATTAATCGGAGTATCATTTTTGAAAGTTTAGTTTCATCATAAACCCAAGGCATGGGACTTGGACAAAATACGGACCTGGAATGGAAGCCTAAGAAGGGGCCACTTGGCTCTTTCCCGTTGCAATATTCCATCATTCCGTTAAGGTTCCACACAACTAAGATAGATTTCACTTCAATTTTTATCTCTTCCTCGTTCGTCGCTATAATTCTGCCCCGTTTAACGTTTCGTTTCTGAGCACGCACTCGGTTAGCAAGCTGCTCGTGCCACTTAGCTCACACGTTCGTCCCTTATCCTGTTGTTCCATTCAACGTCCTACCCAGCAAGCAGTTCATGCTTCGAGTGGTCCGCACACTCTGATTTTCCTCATCCATCTCGAGTATAATGTTGGCCAGACAGCCCAGCCTGTACCCTGCAAATGCCTGGTACAAAAAATCGAGAGGGAGGGGGCCCGAATCTGATCGATCGCTGAGGTTCATTTACGGAGGCTATTAAGGCAGAGATTGACTGAGTGTTGATTGGCCTTTGGGGTGCACTGCACGCAGTGCCACTGCACTGGACGGTTTGGCTCAGTGGCAGGGCACTGGACAGTGTGGCTCAGTGGCAGTGCACTGCGTAGTGTTCTGCAGTGGCAGTGTACTGCACGGTGTGGTGCAGTTGCAGAGCACTGCGCTGTGTTGTGCAGTGTCAGTGTACTGCACGGCGCTGTGCAGTGCCAGCGTTGTGTACGGTGTAGTGCAGTGGCACTGCTCTGCATAGTGTGGTGCAGTGGCACCGCACTGCGCATTGTAGTGCAGTGGCAGTGTACTGCAGTCGTGCTGCAGTCGTGCAGAAATGCCCTCTGCAGTGCTGCGGCATTGTGCAGCTCTCCAGAAATTGACATACACGCGCTGTCAAACACTGTAAAATTTTTATGCTTAGCTATTACGTTCGACCGGTAAAAGCTCAGCCTACCCAAGTTTCTGAATGTGAACTTGTGTGGTTTTAAGCAGAGCACAAAACACAATGAGTTGTGCAAAAGTTGTTGTAATGACCTTTACTTACTCGAGTTCCCGTATTGCTTAAATTCATGCCATAGAATTGCATCTATTGTTTAAAGTTCAATTTTTGATCGCTTATGATCAATCTTTACTACCTTCCATGTGTGCCTGACTCAAAATCATACGATGCTGATGTATGTGTTGTAAGAATTTTAACATAACAGCAATTGCATCTCCATGACATTGAAAATGAGTGTAAATCTTGCCTGAAATAATCTAAATTTTTGTGACACTGATACGGACGGATTTTTAGGGCGTAGTCCTGCCAATTGGGAATGCATCCGTGCTTGAGAATCTGGCACAGGAATTTTCTCCTATCTAATTCCTTCAGTAAGTAAATAAGTGGTAACACGCAACCAACATATATATATACTAGGGTATTATTATCTAGTATATAGATAATATGAGCAGTCTGTCGAGAGCGGCTGGGTATCGGTTAAGACAAGCCAATGTTGCAGTCAAATAGCCTTTGGGAAAATATTTTTCTTGAACCGGCTACCATCAACGATAATCTTGAAGAATTTTTTTAGCAAGTAATCCTATCTTAGGAACGCAACTTGATGAGCTTTGCTGCGAGATGAGCTGCGAAGTCGAGTTAACGAAGCACGAAGGGAGCTTACGTCTTTGAGGGCTATCTTCCTTGAGTATATTTCAACGTACTTGGTGCTGTGAACCTGCAATGTACTGGTAATATATCTCCGATTATGATGGTATGCTAATTTATGCATTGATAATAAGTTTATGATCACCATACCATCTGCGCAAGCTGTGCATATTTTAAAGAAAAATATTCAGGATTTTTCCGTTGCTCTTTTCGAAATAGATAATAACTCTCCATTCCTTATTTTAATAATGGATACCCACTTAGCATACCTTTATTTATAATAAGCCTTTCGAGTATGAAGACTCTCTGAACTTACTGTACTATATTCAGCAAGTTTTATCCTCACCGCACGGCGATAGTAGCAGAACGAGCTGTTCCAAACATGATTGAACGCTTGTTTGTGTAGAAAAAATTTCACCTACATGAAGTTCTCTCCAATTCGAAACGAAGCTCCTTGATCATCCTGCCGCCCGCACCAACTTCGTGTAATAGGAACAGGATATTGAACCTGTCGTTCGTCGGACCACTCCACAATTTTCAATAGAGTCTGTGCTTCATATCCCCGTTTGCTGATGGGTCACGACTCCCGCGTCATAGGGTACTGAGGGGGCACTCCATCACGGGGGTGCGGGGCGTGTGGGGCCCGCCGACCCAACCCTTTCGAGTCAGCGCTTGCATAATAGATTCATGAGTCTAAAAATAAGATGTAGCGTGCATCTACAAAAATGCTGGATTTTATCTACGTTTATGAGTTTTTGGGACAAATTCTTCCCAGTAGACCTGAAAATATCTGTAGCATGTGCTTGTCCCATGAGACTCGGAAAAGTTAAGAAAGTGAGAAGGTAATGCTGGAAATCTGCTTCGAGTGTCCTGGTCAACAAGACGCCAGTGGCGTTCATACTGCGGTTGGATTTTAATAGAATGACCGCATAATTCTAGCAAGATTGTTGGTAGAGCTTGTCGAATGTAATTCTGTAAGGTCATCTTGCGGCTATGGACTCCGCTAGAAACCTAAGAATAGACCACTTTGTGTTTGTATTTCTGTTGAAACGTCCTATTAAAATTATCATGTAGTACACTCTGCAGCAGTTTACTCTTGTGGTTATCAACATTTGCTTATGCGATGAAGGCTCTGTTGAGGCTGAGCGCGAACATCATTGCGGAAATTTACGGGAACGCATTTTTCGTTCATAGGGCATTGAAGTTGGAAATCTACTCGTCAACTTAATTTTTAGAAAGGTTCAAAGTTTTCTCTGATGGAATTTTTGTAACATTTTTCTTTTTGATAACTTTGGAGTTGTCGCATCAATATTCGTATCATGCCTATGACTTCACTTACTCTGCAAGTACTTTTTCAGGCGTTGTCTAGGCTGACTACCATTTGAGGATCTATTAATGTTTCAAACCTGAAGCAATTTCCTAAGTTATCGATGTAAAGTTGACTCTAAAATCATCTGGATTAATCTGGAATCAAAACGGTAATAATCTGTAATACGACGCTAACACTAAGTTTAAGTAATCTAATGCAAACCACAATTCTATTTTAATTCATAAATTATGTAGTTAACCTAATTCCTTTTCTCAAGTGGATATTCAAAGTTCGATCAGCGGAATTATGTAGCGAGGATCTCGACGAACCTGGGCCTGTTGCGTGGCTTACTTTTTGTCGGCCTACTCCTGCGAGGGGCGCCCGTCAAGGAGAAGCTGCCTCCAATTTGAGCCTCCGTCGTAAATTAGGATCTGCTTATGCTAATCCAGTCATCCATCACGTGCAGAATTTGTGGATCAAAACTATGCTTCTCTATTTTTCAAACCCAGATGAACATATTGGAGCGATTGGTCGAGTGCTTACAAGTACTTTATGCTGATTGCAAAATAGGCACTGTTTCGTGTGACTGTTACTCGTTTGTGCACATTTTTCGTTCTCTCTAGCATACATGACGTAGGTAGTAGTGGTGATAGCAGTCACAGAACTCAGGCGGTAGTGAGACTAGCAGTTCCTTGACTTTTCTTGCCCCAACTACTTTACTTCCACTCGTGTGCCTGTGCGTGATTGGTGTCTGACGGCATAGGAGAACAGCAACTGAAAAAATCATTTGGCTTGTCCGTGTTTCCACACATTATATTGTAATCTGTTCTGCTTCCCCTCTTGATGGAGGCACAACAGATTGAAAACTTCTTAAGAATCGTTCATCAAAAAATTTCCTATCATTCGTAATTTGTCCCTTCGCTGCCATACCTGTAGGCTGAATATTTTCAAGATGTTTGCACACACCTTTATCATTATTTCTGCACACCTTTGTCATTATTTGCACATGCTTTTGTCATTATTTGCACACACCTTAATCATTATTTTTACGCACCTTTATCATTATTTTCACCTACCTTTGTTGTTATTTCCGCACACCTTTATCCTTATTTTCACACACCTTTGCCATTATTTTCACCTACCTTTGTCGTTATTTACGCACACCTTTATCATTATTTTCACACACCTTTGTCATTATTTCGAGGCACTCTCTGAAAAAGAAAAAAAATTGATGACAACTACAAGCACTTTACATCATGGAACTTGAAGGTCTAGATTTGAGAATTGAAACTTAGGTAGAGACGTTGTTTTGTATAATTTTAATTAAAGAGCCAGATTTCATACAAGAAAATAAATAAAATATGGACCAAAAAGTTCGTGCAACGAAAACAAGACTCTCTTTAAATTCAGTGCAAAGATTTTTTGTGTAGGAAGTTACTCGAGACTTCTGCTACCAAGTGAAAATTACTATTCCTCACCGTGTTTTATGCAACCGTAACGACTCTCCACTTTTATTATTAAACAATGGCTAGAGTACTCGTCAGAATTTTTACGAAAAACCTTAGAGCGCTGAGCGCGTAATAAGAATGCACGAGAGACTGTGTGCGTCGAGCATTGAACAATCATGGTCGAAATCATACGCAGTTGTCAAAACATGCGAATTGCCTCCATTGGCACAGCCATTGCCCCTGCAGTTTATTAACTTGGCCAGGCGTTCAAAAAGTGATCGCTACTGAAGCATGGACCTTCCAGGGCACCTAGCATCTCACTCGCCACCCCGCACGAGCTGGCGGCCCTTCATGGTGGGGTGTGCTGTCGAATTTTAGTCCATCATGCGCTGAATTTATTTTTCGCAGCAAACTGACTTTTTGAAGTGTTTGGTGTTTGCATGCTTGAATAGGTGTTTGAATAATAAAAAGAATAAGTAAACTATAACAGGTACATTCGTTACAGATGTTTAAATGTGAATTTAGGCCCGTTAAAGTAATGTTACAGTAGGTAAAGTTTGATTTAATGTGTGGCGTAAGAGTCACACCAAAGCGTAGAGGGTTGAGTAGATTAGACCTGTAGCGCTCCTTAATGCAACATAATATTAGTACAACATAATACAGGTACAGGAACGACCCTAATGCTCCTTCGTGAGCCGTTACTCAAGTCCCTTGCTGGAAATATCATTATGAGCTGTGGAGTGAGCAGTGCTATGTGCCGCTGTGATGGTGTGGTCCCATGAGCTGTCTACAATACAGTCAGCAGTATTATCGTTATGTGATCTTATGACCTACCCGCAGTAGTCAACAGTACTATAGTTATGTGATCTTAGGACCTACCCGTAGTAGTCAACGGTACTATAGTTATGTGATCTTAGGACCTACCCGTAGTAGTCAACAGTACTATAGTTATGTGATCTTAGGACCTACCCGCAGTAGTCAACAGTACTATATGGCTGTGATGATGTGATGAGTTGCCAATTGTGCAATTAACAGTATTCAGTTGGGGTGATATGATATGAGCTACCCACGGTACATTCAGTAGCACCTTAGCTGGGATAATGTGATGTTCCATTCAATACATTCATCAGTACAATGCATGTTATGAAGAGATCGTATGAGCTACTTACATGAAGTACGCTATGCTGTGATTCTAATGCTCTCATGATTTTTAGTCGAACAGCTTTTCATATTTTACAGCATGACACAATCGCTCTCAACTGGTCTCTGTGTATTCTGATGAGCTCTTGCTTGAGAGTAATTTTTGGATAATAGGAGATTTTCAACAAAATTTCCACGGTATATTTTCGCTCGTGTAGCGACGCTTGCTGTCATTTGAGTCCCATTTTTATTCGTTGTTGCTGGTATAGTAATGGAAATAAATTATAATTTACTGATAATTGTATTCAGATCATTTTAAGAAATAACTCTATTCACAACAATTTAGTTCAATGTTACCTCATCGTAAAATAAAATCGAAACAGGTAGTATCTGGTTTGATAATTCTAACAAAAGTATTAAACTCAAGCATTTTCATATAGACAATAGAGACGAGGAAAATGTAAGCCCGAACATCACTTGCCATTTATTATTTTAAGATCTTCTGGAGTTGCGTTCTTTCCTCGCGACTGCATCTCAGGAATTGATTTACCGCTCAGGGCAGAGAAATACATTAGCATACGCCATTAATTCATGCGCCTGCGCTCACATCGTCGAGCTGTCCGTCATGAATCATGGACCAACATTTCTATCGGCAACGACTCAATTAACTTCTTTCTCCCCGTGGAAAAAGTTGATGCATGTTTTATTTCTTCACTGCCGTGCACCTCAGTTAAAGTTTTAGGCGCTGGTGTGCATGCAGTTTAGGTTCTAGTGTTAGATACATGGAAAGTGAATCAATTATGCTGGAGTAAATTCTAAGAATTTCAAACATTCATTACAACAACTTTATCATGTATAAATACTGAAACTCTGGTCAGCTTGTTATCTTGATATCTTGCTTGTAACGGTGCGCACTCTTCAGTCCTTAATCGGGCTGAGCCAAAAATTTAAAATTTATCAATCAGTAATTAAATAAGTTTTTTTCCATCGCATCATGGTTAAGGCTCATTAGAACTAAAGTGAATGAATTATTTTCTATAGCTTTGAATAGTAGTGAGGAAATAGAGAAGAATCGTTAGAGCAGACTCTGGCGTGACTTTGAAAGAGTGACCCAACGTGTTACAGCTGCCCTGCGTAGCACCTCTGTTAAAATTACAGATATTGACTTTTTTACACTATTGCTAAGGCATTTCTAGTTATAGCTGCTTGTGGTGCCGAATAATTCCATGACTTCTCGAGCATCCTATAGAATTCGTATTCTACGGCGTACTTACTGAGGAGTTGTAACTGTATCTGTAACTGAGGAATCCAAAGGATTGATTGTAACTGTCACTGAAACTACGGGGTTGAAACTGTAACTGTAACTGAGGGTTTGTCACTGTAAATGTAACCGAGGAACCCAAAGGATGGACTGTAACGGTAACTCAGAAGTTGTAATTATTGCGGTACTGATTAGCCCAACCACTGTAACTGTAACTAAGAGGTTGTAACTGCAACTGAGGGACACAAAAGAAGAACTATAACTGACGGGTTCAAAGAATCCATTTCAATTCATGTCTACTCAGTGGCACTTTTTACAAGGATACTTACAAATCTCCTGAAAAGTCAAAAAATTAGCTAAAATGTGACTCTCGACACCCGTCGAACGTCATGCATGTCTGCTTCGAAGACGCAAACACCCTCGTGGTCCCACTGCTAGCTACAGAAGAGTTAGGGAAGCTGCAGGGCACCTAGCCCTAGCCTAGCCTAGCCTTAGTTATGGACGCTCTCATCCACTCAACGTTGTTAGTTTGTGTTGTTATCTTATGTTATGCAGTAATATTGCGTGGTGAGGTTGCGTATTTTACGTGGTTGTGTTATTTTGTGATGTTGCAATGTTGCCATGGCCTCGTGTGCGGTAAACGTGACTGCTGGTGTAGGATTTCCGTGATATTTGCCTCGTGATTGAAGGAATTGAGGTGCATTTTCGTGAAAATAACGGTATAAATTACTGTATTATACGATAGATAGCAAAATAATCGCAGATGAATAAAATCTATTTCATTCCTATGGAGCTTATAATTTATAGACAATAATTGTACGTCAAAACTCGAGTTCAAAATCTAGTTTGTATGACGCACGATGATCTCCATAATATAAGATACACGCACATTAATCATGCCTTACACGAAGAGTCACAGCTTACGCGTTACGAGCAAGACACACTTACAGATGCCCTCACCAAACCCAATCTGCTCACAATAACCCCTGAACAAACGACGAGCTTATCTTCCCCGAACGAACAGCAGAAAAAGCAATCGCGCTCCTCCATCCTTGATTGAGAAAGAGTTCCTTTCAGGTCGCCAGCCTTAAAAGGGCCGGGCATTGCGAGGAGCCTTATTTACTCGCCACTGCGGGGCCGTCTATGCTGCCTGTGTCCATGTAAGGCTCGTCCATCACGTCCGCCGTTTTGCTTCCACCACTTTCACAACAACCGAATTTCCCTTTTTCCATTTCGTTAAGCGCAGCCGCTCGTGCCGCGCTATGCGTGCGACGTGCCTTTGCGAGCGGCCTTTTGAAATGTGATCTTCATTTACAAGCAAAGCGGTCTGTCAAGACTCTTCAACGGTCCTTTGAAATTCATGAGCAGGTTTCGTTTTTATTAAATTAAGTTGCATTAGTTGTGGTGCAGCAGGCTATTAAATGTCCAATGAAGAAGGTAAGAAGAGGATATCTTCCTAAGCATACGAGTAAAGATAACCAATTTGGATATAAAAGACTAAGAATATTTCAAAATGTCATGTAAATTTCCTTGGTAAATGTTAAGAACACACAGCACATGGTGTGACTTCATCCATTCGATTTCTTTGCGCAAAATCTCGCTGAACATCGTAGCTCGATGGATAAATTTCGCTTGCGAGTGTAAGCTTATGGATCATCAGTGCCATGGGTTTGGGCATTACTTTTACAACGATCACTCCTGTGTCACTACAACTCGCCCCTCCAGTTATCATTTACTTCATTACTGCAATTACTCCCCTGGATCAAGTCACACTTACTGCTCCAATTATCACCCTGACTTCATTTCCACCGTCCTAATTATCACTCTGACTTCATCTCCACCACCTCAATTGTCACCCTGACTTCATCACTGTCCACCATCCTAATTATCACCCTGACTTTATCTCCACCACTCCAATTATAGCCCTGACTTCATCTCCGTTTACCACCCCCCTCATTTTCACCCTGTTTCATCACTGTCCACCACCACAATTACCACACAGGCTTCACCAACGCCCCAATTATCAGCTCCGCTGATTGGATTTGCAGTCGTAATTGAATCCCAGGATCAGATTGCCGATGGAACAGGCACCGAAAAATCGAACAGATAAGACAAGTTTTTGCTCCAACTTGCGGCAGACCAGCGAGAGGCCAAGCGCTGTCGATCTCCTCAGATTACTCGATATACCTTCGAATAAATTCACTTATTTATCGTTTACTTTTAATTGGTCGGATTACAGGTTCGTGCCACAAGTACAAGCACTGCTCGATTTGGCTAAGGAACAGTGCACCAACGAACCATTTCTACGAGAGGTTCCAAACGCTCCTCATGTGTGTATGAATTTCACCATATGAAGTGAAATAGAATAAATTACATTCTTGCATCCAGCCCAAACGTTGACTGATCCTAGTGTGTTATTTCAGTTTATTTACAAAAATACCCTTGAGGCAACGAGGCCCTGGAAACAAACTGCATCCCAGATAGGCTGTGTCAAATGCTAAATGGCAGAGCCTGTGTCTCCCAGTAAATTTTCCGGCTGATTTTTTACTCTGAAGCACAACGCAATTTTACAAACTTGAAGAAACAATACTGTATCTTCTTTTTTGGTCGCAGCGATGCGAAATGTTGTCGTCCAGGACCAATGCCTCCTATATATAGAAGGCATTGCCAGGACCCGCATGGTCTCTCTGGGCAACGTGAAAAACATATTTCTCTATGTAATTTTACAACGAAACAAAAACAAAAGTCCTTCTCTACATATACTTGTACGTACGATCGTATGTTTTGCAGAAAAGAGCTCCACTTTAACTGTTCGTTTGTTTAAAACTCCTAAATCTGCTACTATTTTTTCATCATTTTTTATTAAGGTAAGCGGTTGGAAACGGAGTGTTAAGCTTACAAATGCAGAAATCCTTCCAACATGTGACAGTATTTTTTCCATTATTTAGCATACAGCCTCTCGTTGCCGGAGTCTGCAGCCAGGCTGACTTCGTGAAAGGATGGTGGCGTTAAATTCTCCGCGAACTCGACAGTCTTTTCCTTTCGAAATTTTGCAATCAACCGACGTCGCTTACACGCCTCAGCTCCGTAAAGAAGGCAAAGAAATTTGGTGCTTAGAAGTCCTTGTGTTGAAGGCACACGTGTGTGTACGATGTTAATCTCAACGTCGTTCTGATGGATAGAAGTTGAAGAACGAAAGAAACTTCGTTCACTCCGACAGAGTTATGCAGTACAAAGCTGGGTATTAAATGCCAGGCGTGAGAGATGTGAGAAATGTGGGCCTTAAGCTTCCATTCCCAAGAGAATCACTCCGTGGTTCGTCAAAAATCCGTCTACGCAACCGGGAATCGAACCTTTGCCTCCTCAGTTGAAAATGGAGAGCGTAGCCACTACGTCATGGAGCCCACATGGAGCCCACATGAAGCCCACAAGGAGCCCACATCGAGCCCACATAAAGCCCACATGGAGCCCACAATTGAGTCCAGCTGGGCAAACCGAGGCGCTCCGATCCGACTAAGACCTGTGACTCGGAAATATGTTGGCTGTAAAAACTGCACTCGCCAAGAGAAGCACTGATGAGGATAGTTTCTTTCTAGATAACATCTTGATGATGAGCTCAAGAACCGCAACATTTGTACATTTATGTAGCTTCTGTGATAATCTTTCTTGGTTAGAAACTTCAACTTTTGTGGTTGGAGTTCTGTGAAAGTAAATGCTACCGAGTTGCCTCCTTGCAAAGCCCCGGGCCGGGGCTTCACAATCAACACTTGCGGCTTCACGCATGTGATACAAGTAGTCACGTGACCCTACACTGCGCAATCGCTTGGCTTGTTAGGCAAAACAAATTTTCAGGTAATCATAGCTGTAAAGCTACATCTAATTAGGAAACCGTTACAAACATGCTGCACTTCAGGTTTATTTCATAGTAATGAAACGCTCCTGCGGGCCGGCGGACTGCCTTCGGCATATGCTGGCGGTCACCGTAGGTGATGCATGTTTATCCGGGAATACTCCTTCAAAAATAGCTGAAAAAATTATTGGATAAAAATTTGGATACCTGGAACTTTTACAGTTCTCTCGCCTCTGGCTCTCCCTCAATCACTCCATTCCTCAGAGCCTGACTGCTCAATGCAAACGTCAGCACTTCAGTCCTGTGACGCCGACCGTAACGATTTCGTACCGTTTGGACTGAAGATCCGCTGTGTTGAAAATGCCAGATAGTTGGAGCGACTGCTGACTGTGACGATTTCGGCACGTTCCTCTGAGAGTGATAAAACCCGCGGCAGCACTTTTTAGCTATCGAAGCTATACACAGTTTACAGTAGTTGTGTCTTTTGTTTAGTCAGGACAGAATTCGAGCGTTGAAGGGTTCAATTTGTCTTCCAAGTTTGTTGTATGTAAATCAATGAGTTAATGCAATAGAGTCTAGACTTAGCGATGACCGCACGTATTGCTAGAAGGTTTTAAGAAAGAGAGATTCATGGAAATTTGGAATCTTAGTATGAGAATATGAGAATATTCTTTACTCATTTTATAAATACTTGAAGAACATGTATAACATAACTATACTTATTTGCAATGTTATGAGAGAAATAACTGTAATTAAAAGAATATTTCTACACCTACCCTCGAAAAGAAAAACATTGCCTACTGGCAAAAGTTGAGCATTGTTCAGGAATTTTTTTTAAACAGCAACTAGCTTTCAAATACCATAGTACGCAAGAAATTCTGCCCAAAATATCAAGCCTTGCTATTTTTATCTTAGTAAGGCCCACGAAATACCTGCCATCAAGAGAGTTACAGATTTATAAAATGATAAATAAGAATGTATTGCCCATGTTCAGGTTCAGTGATGTTTCATGATGACTAACCTTTATTCAAATTTTTATCGTGGATTCTGAATTATCGTATGATAAAAACAACATAGAATTCCACAATCCAAAAATATTCTTAGTCTCACATTAAACTTTCCGCCGTGTCCTCGTCCGCAAGGCAATTGAGTTCCTGGAGATGCCTGTGCCATTTTACCGGACGCTCTCCCGGGAGCTGATGCAAATTTGGCCGTAAACCAAAGCTTATTAGAGTGTGAATGGCCGCCATTAGGGTGCACGCGGCCGCCATTTGCATTAAGGCGCACTAATGGACCTCGTGGCGCCTCACACCGCGACCCACGAAGATACGGTGATGGTTCACAGACCACCTCGTGCTTCAAATGGACGGGATAAGGGCTTTGTTCGCCAATTAAATGGGGGAAGTTAGGCGGAGTTACTCATGGCGGGTGGTCTGCATATGTGCGAAGTGTTACTACTCGTATCGTCTACGATTAGATTTTTTTACACTGAGAAAAAACTAGATTATGACAATGATGATATGAAATCTTTTTTTTGTGGGTAAACGTCAGTGCTGGAGAGCGACGTTTTTTAGTTTTTGGAAAACATTAACTGGCTCTTCAAGTACTAGAAAGAAATTTCTGGATTGATTTTCACCTGGTGCAACTCCCAAAATATCGCCTAATAAATCAAATTGTCCAATTGCATGCATACTTTTCATACTTTTATTTTCTATCCATCCTTTCTTGGAAAGCTGTTGTATCGTACGGGTGAGTTTTTCTACATGTGTCTTTCAGTCCACCAGTATTATATTCACTTTTTGGGTCTTCCAAATATTTCTGCCGTGTTTCTTCCTCAAGGGGCGGTATTCAGGCTGGGGCTACTGCTGTAAAATGAGCTCCTCAGACAAAAAAAATAGTCATCTGCTTCTAATATGGTGCCAATAATGGGGTCAATTCTGCACGGCGTTGTGTTAACAACTGTCTAAATGTACGCCTGAGCGATTTTAAACCACTTTTGCATCACCTGATTTCTTTGTTCGGCCACAGTATGTGGACGATCTTCTCGACGTCTAACTTGTCGTTCTAGGGGGTTCTACGAATTTTCTTTTGAATTCATGTCTGAGGACTTAGCTGGGCAATTTAAATGTCTGACATATTCTGAAATACTGTCATGCCAATTAGTGACAGTTCTAGTCTGTTGCACCCGGCATGTGCCATCCTGAAACATAGGCAGAGCAATCTGTCCTACTTCATTCAGATTTTGAGCAAGTTGCAAAACTTGGTTAACTAGCTGCTCAATGTAGCCATGCTGGTTCAGTTTGGCAGATACCTCAACTGAAGGACCCTCTTCTTTGTAGCCGGAACAGCCCCAGAACATGACAGAAGCTCCTCCTGCTCCTTATACCGACCATTCCACTCAGGCTTCGTTGAAGTCTCATTGAGGTTTTCAATGAACATGGTGGCATACACCATTGCTATAAAGACAAAACCGTGATTTATCTGGCTACATGACACTTCTCCACTCTACTGCAGTCCAATGTACGTGTGCTTTGGCCCAGATTAATCAATTGGTCGTGTGGGCAGGCTTTAACATCAGTCGCTTACGAGCCCCTTTACAACATATATTTATTGCATAGACTTCACAACGAGGAGTTGGGTCAGAAACAGTAGAAGACGGGTCATCATTCACACTACGCAGTAGTTTCATCCTTGATGCAAAGCGAATTTGGTCAACAATTTGAGATACAAGGCCCTATCGGTTAAAATTTTCTTCTCACCACAATTTTACCTAGAATTACTGTATGTACCGGTTTGTTTCCATTGTTGATACACTCGCATAACAGTGTAGCATGAAACATTTAAGAATATCGCTACTTCCTTCACTAGGACTCCCTTAGCCTGACCAAATGCTATAGCTCCTTTTTGCATTCTGAGACATCTTGCTTTCGCTCCCATCATTTTAGATCAACTAAGAAACCAGTCTATTCCTTACCAGTTGTGAATGAAGACTGATGCTTATTCTGTACTTACATATAACCTAAAGTTAGGTCACAGCTTTAAAACCGATTGATGAACGTAGTAAATAATTGGAGCTCGAAAAACAATATGTCACGAATTTCTTGTCTGGGGAGCTTGTATACACTGTTCACGTCTGTTTTGTTTCCGCACGCAGAACTGCGAATTTTTGACGTACGCTTTTATCTTTTCCTATGCATTATTGTTCACGTTTTCCTTCTAATATTTTTTACAATTCGCATTAATAGCCTCGTATATAATCTTATTTGATCTCACTCTCTCAATGGAAATGACAGTGAACTTCTATCGTCGTGCATTTCTTTACTTACTTTTAAACGTTTCTAGATTAATTTTTCCTGTGACAGAGATTGCAAGTCATAACACGTAACTCTTTCACCCACTGAATATTGTCTTACATTAGCTGGCAGGCATTTATTTGAAAAAGTAAACGTTTGAGAGTGGAACAGCTATTCTTACTTCATTATACGCGCGCAAGCATTTTTTCAGTAACTCATCCTAAACTTGGTAAATTTATTCCACTGCTTAGTCAGTAGTTACATAATTTGTGGCAAAAACTCACATGATCATTATTAAGTCTTCTATGTTTCTACGCTCAATCCAGCATAAACTATCGACTGACGAGCTCAGCCCGAGCTCCACAAGCGACAACCAAGTCTTGCCCAAACCTGTCCGGCCTGTGTACACGCTCGCCTCCATTCGTGGTCCGGCCCCCCGAGCCCCATTGTAAATGTCATCGCAGCTCTAAAATATTGAGGGGAGCTCGTATAAACTTGTAGACGCTCCTCTTGGAAGTCATAATGAGATGCGCGGTGCTCGCAGCGTTCTTTGTCTCTCGGTTTGGTAGCATAATAACTGAACCTTATCGGTTTTGCATAGAAAATTAGCTGTCGAATAATGCCTACGCTCGAGGTCGTTGCTTCGTTCAAAAACACGGACTTCATTATCGACGTGTGGCGTTGGCTGAGTATATCAGTGTTTATCATGCTTCTTGTTTTTAACTTTGTTGAGTTTTCTTATCTTTGGCGGTAAAACTCTTGCGCACATCGTGCTGCAATATGACAACACTGGCGTACAAAGTGTGCGTGGGCTCTTACCTTGTACCTCAAACAGCTCTCTTGCGCACGGAAAAACACTTGGAAATTGTATAAATCTGGTACTAATACAATATTCTAATGGGCTTTAAATTTTATTCTAAACATGAATTGGAATCAGTTGGTGAATGACAACGACAGTCCTGATCGCGGTGCTTTCTCAAAAAAAAGTCATAGTCCGTCCCTGATAACCGAGACTAGGGTAGCACTGCGTACTGTGCGTTAAAATCACGTGTATTTTGTGGGCCGCAATTTTAGCCGCCGGAGCTTCTTTTTGACGCACGGGTGAGTGTACTTCCACCTAGCACAAGTGTGTCTGTGGTCGGTGAAGGATTATTTTACATGAGAGTAAGATTCTTCCAAAATGTACCGTGAAATTAATCATTGACAAAGAGTGAATCAATGGTGTTAGGAAGAGTTAAGTATTTTAACAGGCTACGTTGATAGTAATTAGTAAGAGAGAGTGAAATTATGTGCCAAAGCACAGAGAGATAATTAGTTCATGTGTAGCGAAATTATTCATCAATGAAAAGTAAAATAATTGAGATAGAAAGCCTGAATTTATTTACAAGCTCGCAGTGATATTGTTTTTTAATGAAGAATGCAATGATTTAATAACGATGAGTAAAGTTATTCAGCAGTAGATATCAATGTTATTCAACATCGAGAACTATAAACTTGAGGAATATGCTATTTTTTAGTGTTTGAACTCTATGAATGATGCCTGAATGGTATGAATCATACCTGAATACTCTGAATGATACCTGGATACTATGAATTAATCAAGTAACTAACTCATTTATATTCACATTCAATCATTTGGTGCATCATTTGATACACCGATAATATTTTTACAACCACAGCAAAAGCCTGCGTACGGCGTGACAGGGGTGTTATGGTGGCAAGATTTACGTCATTTTTTGTTGTCTTTGAAAGCTTTATCACGTGGGAATTTTGTATACATACACCTTAGGAAAATCAGGTGCACTCCATGCTTCTCCGCCCCCCTCCCTCCTTTCCCGAAGGGAAGCTACGGAGATCGAAAGAATTTTCCTCGACTTATTCTACTGGATACAATTTTTCCGAATACAGATCGCAACGTGGCATTCATTGCCCTAATAGATTTTGTATTTTATAATTTCAGGCCGTTATTGTTGTGGTTATTTCTCATGACCAAGGAAATCTTTTATCGTTCGTTATACATGATTGCTGAAGTAAAATCCGACACTGATCCATTAGAAGTCCAGACTAGTTTGCCTGACTTGCGCGACCTTGTATGTTCCACAATATTTGTGCAACGTTAAAATTGATAATATATTGCGTCGGTGTAGAAGGTGAGGCAGCCTGGGGCCTTGGGGAAATTTGGTTCATCAGTGGGGGATGTGAGATGAAGTAAAAGATGGATGGCGATTTGAGATGATGTGAGAGATAGGAGAAGGTATGAAGTTAAGGATGAGGGATTGAGAATGAATTAGAGGGTGCTAGATGAAGTAAAAGATAACAAGTAGATAACGAAGTAAAGGATGCATGAGAGTGGCACGATAAGATACTAATAGAAAATTAACTTGCACTAGTAAAGTAAAATGTTTGGAAGCTGTGATAATTTGAAGCCGACTTTGCCGAAAGCTCGCTCTCCTTTGGCACGGTGCATTCTCTCTGGACCATAGCAACGCTTCTTTCCAGTGGTGATGTTCCCTTCAGATCTGTGAGTGACATGCGCACTCAGAACGGCAGAACGGCGGTTATTTTGTGTGGTTATGCAGAACGGCGAACCCACACCAAATAAGAAGTGCTGCGATTGCTGGAATGAGTTGAATTTAGGAAGGCCGCTACACAGTTGCGGGACGGCAGGAGCTCCGCAGACCCTCAGCTACTGCGCAGTGCGGGACTGGGTGCACTACTAGAGCGAAGTGGCCAGGGATGACGTGTGGAGGCGTCGGGCTCAAATGAGAACTGATATTGGATTTGTGGGCGATCAATGCGTCGAGGTTAAATGAGAAGCGGTATTATTTTTTTGTGTGATTAATACGGCGAGTTGAAATGAGAAGTGTTATTATATTTTTGGGGGGTTAACATGGCAAGTCGAAACGAGAAGTGTTATTGTATTTAAATATGATTAATACCAGAGTTGTTGAAACGAGAAGAATATTATACATTTATACGATTTATAGGTTAGTAAAAATGAGAAGTATTCACACGAATAAATACACTGAAAGTATCGAGTTTAAATGAACAGTATTGTTATATTATATGAGATCAATACGTCTGTAAAAATGAAAAGTATTCATGTACTTATGCACACTTAATGCATGGCGTTAAAATAGGAGTTTTGTTGTATAATATTTACATCTGATCGATACTTTGGTAAAAACCAGAATAATTCATGTCATTAAATATGCTGAATGCATAGAGTTAAAGTGAGAAATATGAATGAATTTACGTCTGTCTTAATGAGAAGCGCTGCTACATTCATACGAGTGAACGCTTGCACTTCAGTACTCCGTCAGCGAGTGGGAGACGGGAGTCGGCCACAGCAGCGCGGAGCAGAGGCTTCACAAATTTTTGACTTCAGCGCAGTAGAGATGTTCCCAGCTCTTCGCATCTGCGCTTCTTGCGCTCGGCTGACTTTTTCACTCGTATCTTAGGTACAGGTGGAGAACGAGTCAAACCCGGCATTTTTATACGAAAGGAAACAATTGAAATTGGTACGGTTTTTACAAGTCGATTGTGCTGTCAGAAATATTTTGAGTCTCTCTTATCACGATACGTGGTTTGTGTAACACTTGAATTTAATTTTACCTCTTCGTGTATCGATGCTATTTTCGTGCACTAAATGCAGTACATACACTTTTCAATATGGAGAACGGTAAACTTACATGCACAAGGTGTCCCACAAAATTGAGTATCTCACTTAAGAAAATCAATAACTTCCCTAATAATGAGACGATTTCAGTTCACCTACTTTCCTAAAATGCTCAGCTCAGTAAGTGTGCTGTATCCGTGATACCTTTCTGCTCACCTAGTCTCGTAAAATGCACAGCTCAGTCAGTGTGCCGCATCCGTGATACCTTTCTTCCGCTACTACGGCATGTTACTAGGCGAGTCTTTGGCACCCTAAAGTAAGATATAGCTTTAACATGAGACAAGCACTTTAAAATACAGTGCCGTATACGCGTGTATCTAACGAGCAGCTCGATAACATTTACGAACGTGGGCAGCGGTGACGTCTTGAATCTTTTGTTTCTTTTTTCCCCACGCGATTGCAATACGTGTTTCCAATAATGAAAGGCAGGTGTGATATGGCAGGTGAGATCAAACAAGTCGATAACGCAGTACCGGCATAAAGTGAAGCCCTCACTCACTAACCTTCTTCATCACTCTCACCTCCAGCTTAGAAAGGTTAATTTGAAATAAAAAATTATCAAGCCATGTTGAGAGGATGGGACTGAGTCATGTTGATGAACACGCTTTACAAGCACCATTTTGTTTTCATGAAAATACTTTTTAAAATAGTTAAAACGAATCTTGATCATTTTAATGAAAAAAATGTACATAAATCGTTACCTTCTAGTTTCAGGTCTTGCATGAGTGAAAATATATCGGTTCGAAGACTATTTTCACTTAGTCATAGTTTTCAGCGGTGAAAAAAGTGTCCTAGTTGTATTTCGTCAGGGTCATTTTGGTTCCAACATGTGAAATTGCCGGTTAATATTCAAAGTCACACTTACAAGACATCTTTACGTTGAATGTAGCCATCACACTATAACAAATCAACTCTAATCTTCGTTTTCATGAAAAAAATCGAAATAGGACCTCGGAACAGTCGTATATACTGAAAATGACTACAGTGTTGGATTTCAAGACCCAATTGATTGTGTGTGACAAAATGTCAGGATCCAAATGTAAATTACAGATGAGCAAAGACGCTCACATCTTCGTAAGCCGTAAGCTCCTTTGCTCATCTATCCGAAGCTGCAAACCTGGCGGGACACAACACAGTCTGTACTCAGGGTGGCGTAAAAGCGATTGAATGATCGCCAGTGCAACGCCGACGCATTAATTTTGCCGCTTTCTGTGTGGTAAATGAGGTGTGTTAATGCGTTCTCCTTTTAGCAATGAGAAATATTTTCGGAAGATTGTTATCTATACATGATGATAGAACTTTTGAGATAGTAATTCGCTTAGAGACTTAGAGGTGTTATACGTACCATCTACTTGCTAGGGCAACGAAGAAATATATATTTTTACTTCTCATGTTATTTCCAAAAACTGAAGCAAATGCATGTATAATTACAATTATACGTTGTACTTTAATAAAATAAATATACTGATAACCAAATATATTTTGCATTAAATTTTTACAAGATAAATGATTCAGACTAAAAGCATACACTTCACCTGAGAATCAAAGATCCAGACTAAAGGCACACACTTGACTTGAAAATCAATTCAGGCTAAAGATGTACACTTTACTGGAGAGTAAAAGATTCAGACTGAAGGCGCACACTGTGTCAGAAAATAAATCCAGAGTACAGACTGACGCATAAAAGATTCAGGCTAAAGACGCGCTCTTCACTAGAGCATAAAAGCTCCGGCCGAGCGAGAGAAGAGTTTTTGCGCGGCCCCCGCGTAGGCAGGATACGGGCGAGCTGTAAAATCGAAGGCTGAGTCACGGGGCGTGGACGCGTCAGGTGTTGAGGACAGGAAAAAACACTGCGTTTGAATGGAGTTAAAACGAGCGCAACACAGCGCTCTGTGGTGAGGCGGGGCCTGTCGTAAATGAATGAGTGAGGCTTTGGGGTGTCGTGCGCTGTGCTTAAACTCATTTGCTGCATAAATTATTATTGCGCTGTGCTTTAACTCATTTGTTGCATAAATTATTATTGCGCTGTGCTTTAACTCATTTGCTGCATAAATTATTTTTGCGCTGTGCTTTAACTCATTTGCTGCATAAATTGTTTTTGCGCTGTGCTTTAACTCATTTGCTGCATAAATTATTTTTGTGCTGTGCTTTAACTCATTTACTGCATAAATTATTTTTTAGTTGACTAACACATATGTATATGCGCAAAGTTTAAATATGTTTTTTATCACAGGAGTGTGAATAATGGACGTTTTGATTAGCTCATTTTTACAGTTTTACAACTGAAGATATTTAACCTCAAGCTTTCAGTAAGATTTGCTTTAAATGTCTTCAGGAACCAAAATTTAACTAAGCAACTTACGGTGCCGACACGCACATAAAATACAAAAAATTAATTTGAAATCTAAGCTATAATATCGAGGAGCGTTCGTAAGGAGACGCCCATGATCAGAGGAAGAGGTGATTGAGAAATTCTCAATGGTCTGATATTGTTGTAAGACTTTTTTTATAAAATCCTTCCACCAATTTACAAAATATTAACTATTAAATGTTCACGTTACTTAAACATTTTAAAAATCCAAAGAGTGTTTTTCCTACCACGAATGCAAATATACAAGGGAGATTTAGTTTTCCCTTTCTTTCGAACATTGTCCGCTTTTGCTCATCAATACGCTTTTACAAATTTGTGCAATTCGTAATCAATATTTTTTGTGTGTAATCATTTACTTGAGCACCAAGGAGAAAATTACCAAGAAGAAAATTCGCAATTCCAGATGCTCGGGTACGTATTCCTTAATCAGCGAGACATATGCCAGATCGGCAATTCGTGTCAGTGATGCAGAAAATTAGAGTATTTCAAGTGAGATTTACCGTCATTTTTTGACTGCGTTGGACGCTAATTTTTTCCATATTGTGTTTACTTTCACTTGATGGCACATTAATGCTATATCGGATACACAAAGAAATTGAACTGGAAGACAATATTTCGTGCTGGTACATTGTATTTGTGCACAAAGAAAAACTTAGCAAATGTATAAGCAATTGTACAATTATTAGGCGTACTGAATTAGGTGCATGGGGCCTCCGCCGGGTCTCAGTGCAACATGTGTGTGCCACAGACCTCACCAACAAGCCAAGCGAGATGGGTTTGTCCCAAAATCTCGCCGATGTCTGATCTAATCCGACATTTATACACCAAACAATCCTATCAGGATTTTTTTCAAGTGTTTCAAGTTCAGCTGAGCTCTTTAGTTCAACACACAGGCTGTCGACTCAATCTTTTAGCAGAGCGCTTTTCCGAGTGATGGCAGTCATGACGTTGTCATTTTGCTTAGTTCAAACCAGTTATGTGTGCCAGCGGAAATATGAAAAAAAGTTATTTTAAAATACATGAACCAACTGCGCGAATTCTGATACCAGTGAGGTCCCGGACTGATCTTTACGCCTTACTGGATGGAGCTCTGACGAACTGAATTATTTACGTGTTCGTGAAGGATGGATGAACGCATCGGTCACAAAAAAAATTTTTTGCCAGCTTTTTCAGTTTCAGCTCAGTTTTAGTTTTTTTAGTTTCAGTTTTTTTACGCTGTTTCTTTTCACTGACTAGTTTTGTTTTAGAACTGGTGAAGTGATGTTGGTGTTTCAGTTTCAGAGTAAAATGCGCATTACGAGGCAGCCTATCGACGTTAGAGCTTTAATCTACAATCGTAGTCGGCAATGTTGAGGAAAACTTGACCCTTTACAATGGTTCAGAATATCTTACTTAAATTCAATTGAAAGAATGTCTAATTTCTCATAACAAGTCGGTAGCAATTCATCATCGACAATGCCTGATGATTTGGTACATCAAGCAAGTATCATATACTGTTATTGGGTGGTGCACGTCTCGACGAGTGTACTTTCAGAAGCATATCTAATATGAACGAACCAGTTGATGAATTTATAAAGTGGATCAAGTATTCAACAATTCTATTTTCAAAAACAAGTGAGGAAACTCATATGATTTCTACGCCTCTTTTTTTCACATGGCAGTGAACTCTATAAGTGCTTCTTGCAATTTTTCATCACGCAAATCGAATCAAGATTCGATTGAAGCGTCAAGAGAGGACGATATGTTGAGTGGAGATAAGGTTATCGGTGGAGTGATATGGGGCCATTGTTTGTACTGCACTTGGGGATTTTACAGCACTCAGTGTTATCGATGGGCCCACTCGATGGCAGCGTTCAATCAACGATAAGCTCAAACTCTAGACGATGCAATCGAATTTGTCTGGAAAGGTGCGTACGAAACATTGATACTGGATACGTGGTGAGTATGAGACACTTGGTAAGTGGTGCGTGCGAGACACTTGGTGAGTGGTGCGTGCGAGACATTTGGTAAGTAGTGCGCACGATGTGCGTCTGAGAAATTATCATTGTATGTACATTTCACCTTCAAGTAATAGCCAGGTAAGTTTACTACCGGAGGGTTTTCCAAGCTTCATTTGACTCTCAAATTATGGTGCTTCTCCAGGGAATAACTGTTCAAAGTAATCGCTTTCTTAAAATTTGCTGGAAAATGAATTTAGCATTGTAGTCTTGAATGTTTTGTTGTTTGTCCCTTGAAAACGCGCTCTGCTTTGGTGATATGTAAAACCCAGTTGATGTTCCTACAAATGACCTGACAAAATGGATCCTGGCCGTCCCCAATTCTGCCAAATTACTTTGATATTAATAACGACAGCTTATTTTTCATCATACATGTAAGAGCTACGTTCATAAAGAATGAAATACGTGTTTGGATTTCCGTAAAAAACATAGAGCGAAATAATACTTAGATTAACTTGTGAACTATAATGCACATTTTTTAATTGCGGACTCAAGAAATACCATCGACGAAACTACATGCACAAAAACACAAATTGTATTGTCTGCACATCAGTGAAGCTACAGCAATCAATGAAGAAATGTTCAGAACCACGAACATTGGAACTCGAGTGACGCCCTCTGCCCCCTAAGCCTGACTCAAATCCATCTCCCAGAGCGGACTGCCTCGTTCCAGACTCTGGTAGCTCGAGCCTGCCTGGGAACCAGCTTCATCAAACGAACATTTTTATGCTCGAATAGCCTTCTGTGCTCCCCGGGAAAGAAAAATGTAAATCCTTCCATGACGTCTGAATCCCTTCAGATCTTGGATTTATTCTGAAAAGTACGTCATACCAAAATTTTGAATCTTGTTCCTCAATTTTATCCTGTCGGAATACCTGCTCATGAGTCTTCTTTTTTTTCACTCTGAATCTGCTGCAGATCCAAATTTGAATACGGTGGATTTGAAGTCTTTTCGTTTAAATTTTCCGTCCCATCCGACTCCCAAGTTCTTTAGTGTGTGTCTTTAACCTTCACTGCCCAAATTATTTTCTGATTGGCTGTCATTTTTCATTTTATACAAATTTTCTCTTGAAGACCCATGAATGCTACAACAACAAACGAAACCGATAGGACAACACTTCCTGCTGGCAGGGTGCATTTTCGTCCAGACCAACACACAGCGAATGCATGCAAACGCGATCATGCAGAGTACGAAGCTCGGTACGTGGAGCAGGGAAGGGTACAGCACAGGTCTCCACGCAGTCTGCAGCAGAGCAGCGCAGGGCGGTTCCCCTCTACAGCATCCCCCTTGTGCCCCCTCCCCCTCGCTCTCAACTGCCACTCACAACACCGGCAATTGTCCTTGAAGGAGGCACGTGTGTGACAGGTGGGCCTGGGCTTGCTTGTCCCACACCTCCATTACTGGAACTGCGCACTCGTTCTTCCATGTAACTCCGTCATAAACACTTGGGTTGGGTGCACCAATGAATGGCTTCAACTGAGGACGCACTATGTGGACGCACGCCTCCAAAGATCCCCTGAGGTTGAGCCCTGAACAAATTCTAACGAAGAAGTAAATTATAGCTTCATAATTCAGCAATGCAGGATACGTTCAAAGTGTTATTTAGGAAGCCAAGTATCGCATTTTTTTGTAGAATCTATCTCGAAAATGGAACAGCATTGGAAAACTTGCATATGAAATGTTTGGCAAAACGCATTAAAAAAATGGACGAAATATTGCTGAATGTATTATTACTCCAAAATATTGCTAAAACAGTCGTTCATATATCATCCACTTGCGTGCATAGTCACTTTGGTTTTGAACGAAACAATAAAATTTAAGACTAAACTGAAATGTTTCTTGCGTCTTTCAGAAAGGATTGGCCATTATAAAGTCGAGGAAAACGATTTTGACAACCCTCTAGTCCCAGTGATCTATGTAGTCCGGCTCAGCCAACTCATGTAGTCCCAGTGATCTATGTAGTCCGGCTCAACCAACTCATGTAGTCCCAGTGATCTATGTAGTCCGGCTCAGCCAACTCTGGACTGCGACAGCCACGGTGCGTACCTGCCAATCTCGAGACGCAACGCTCGAATATCCTGCCGTGTGAGTAGCTGTCCTCGGTGCCCGTCTCTTGTGAACTGTCTCTGGCCGACTTGTTAACCTTACGCGCACTAGGCGTGCACGCCAGCAACCTGCAGAATGCTGCAGACTGATATAAGTGCTTAGAAATGGCCGTGTTCCCATACCTGAGGGGCATTACGTGGGGTATAATAAAGATGCCACTCCATGATGGGGTTTTTACGATGCAAGTTCGTAATAAAACAAGGATAATCCAGCGATAATCCGTTGTGCTCGAATGTATCTGTTGGGAAGGCCAGCTGTGGTCAATGCTGGCTTATTCAAACTAAACTGCAAATAAAAAGGAATTCGATGTATTTCCTTTAAGTAAGAAAACATCGTTAATAATTGTATGCAGTAGTGCACAAATGCTGTGCACGATGCCGTCACTTCTGTTGGCTTGTGGGTGTTTTTTATCTCATCATTCTTGTCCTTCATTGTGTTCTTCTGTTGTTAAATTTTGAATTGGTTTTAGCTTTACAATACCTTCAGCTGGAAACCAGAGGGCATATGGACGCTAACACTACTAGTTCGGAGTTATAAATAATTTAGCATCAATGTTGAATTTGGGTTTTTGAGAACCTTCAACTAAGCTACGCTTAAATCTTGTGCTTAATATTTTTGTAAAAATTGTAAATCAGCTGCATTGTTCTGTTGGGACTTGCTTCGTAAAAAATAATCTTGACAGCGTCAAAAGAAGTTACGCACTTAAAGTTTTCGACTTATAATGAGGAGAGGAACGCCCACGCAGAAGAGGAAGATTAATCGTCAACTTTTAAAAATATAATATCTACTCTCATGTAAACTGCAACATAAAGAAATATGAAGACGCAGATAAATTCATTCTTATGATTCCCTTTTTGCAGCATACTTATGTATTATTTATTACAGGTATTCCATCGAAGAACAGCAACCCTCTCTCTGGAAATAACTAAAATACTCATGCCCTTTGAGTCTAAACATAAAACTATGTAGTTCTCAAATTTGTTTACTATTCGTCAGCTTCATCATACCAAGAGAGAACTAACTTGAGACCGAGGTGTCCCTGTGAAGCAAATCTTTAGGATTACATGAAGTAGTACCTCAGCTTTACCTATTGCTTCAGGCCTTCTATCTTTCGTGCCCACTTTGCTTCTTTCCATTTTCATACCTTCTTCTTTGATTATTCTCTAACTTTTCTTCTTCTTCCTTCTTAACTTGCTGTTTCTAGGCTTAGGGCATCTTGTGTTGGAACGCACTTGTGCATAGATTCCTTGTTTTCTAAAGTCAACACTAAATGGCCCCTTCTTTTTACTCTCTTTGGATCGCATTTCATGTGGTTAGGGATATTAAAATAACTAACATTATAATTCTAATATGAGGAAACAGTCAGCTAGACCATCACTCGTCAACTTGTGCTGGCAACTCCGCAAATGAACACAATATCATATCGAAGTCTGACGGTAAATCTCCACCTTTAACGTCAAGTTGACTCGATACAATCTCTAGAAACCGTTTTTGGATGCCTGAGCTTTACTGTGCCTTAATTTATTCCTAAAAACACTGATGGCGCGTCCCTTTGTTGTGAGGGGTGTTCACTACATTGCAAGACGTGATCTATGTCCTTGAATCAAGTCTTGACGTAACACCAGACCACTGATTAGCGTTCCCTTCTGCATTATAATTTGTCCAAATATATGTTTCGAATGTTTACAGGCATGCAGTGTGTCAGTTTATCGCGAATAGAGATCCGTAAAACCACCCATGCAGTTTTCCAAGTCTTGCAAAAGCATGTAGCAAAAGTAGTCCACCTGTATTTATTTTTTATCAGTCTTTCACATTTAAGACTATCTCAATAGTCAGTTAACGTGTTTTTCCTAATATGTGTAATTTCCTTAGTAAATGTTAGAGTAGACGAAAACCGTGATTCGATGACGAAATTGGGCTAGGAGTTTCCGCGGAAACTCGAGTGCTCCGTAGCCTTTACCAGGAGTTTTGAAAGTGTGTTCCTGGCAGACGATGTATGGTTAGGTGTGTAGGTGCAGGCCTCTGAGACGTGCTCAGAATAATGCGGCTGCATTTTGTCTATTTTCTTTCATGCGGCAAGGCTTGCAGTTCGAGCAAAATAAAGTCGCATTTGAACTGTAAGAATATAATAATCCCCCAATATGAGCAGCAAGGCAAAAGACACGGATGTGTCTTCAAAAATTGAACCAACACAAAATTTCAAACTCTAAGTATTCTTAAGGATTATGCAACTTCTAAAGAACCTGAAAGTTAACTAATACATCCAAAGAAAAATATGTTTTTAATCATTTTTATGATGCAAAACGCACCAGTTTGTTCGCTGCAGAGCACCCATAAGATTCTTAGTTTCTGGGCGTTCGTCACTTACTCTCCTCGACGAGAATCCATTTAATATGCATCGTAGTATGTTAAGCTGAGTTTCAACTTCTCCGAGAGCTCAAAATATTATTTTTACACATGGTAGGCTGGCGAGCTTTGATGCTTTAGATGCTCAGACCAGGCGCGGGCAATAAATGTCATGAATAATTCATTCACGCTCCAACTCAGAATAACTTCACAACAAATAATCTTTAGAATTCTTTTAATTTTCGTATGTAAATTCAGGCCATTATGTTCAGCTGATCCCCCGATGTAGCCAAAGGGATTGACGCTAGAACGGGAAGCAAATCCGGGAATAAGTCGTTGCTTCTAAAGAACTCCTGCCGATGAATGACAACTTTTTTATCATTTATCGTAAGTACGAAACTGGTTGCCTATCGACTCCGCCAACCGGCGAAGAAGCAGGTTTTGCATCGTCTCTCGGGACGCTACAACTTAGGTACACTCGATAGCGAATCTAGAAGCTTTAGTATCAGACTTCGAAAAGAGTGGGTCATTTTGTCTGTGAGACCGAAGGAGAATGTGTTTTTACTCAGACCAGTTTGTAATTTACTAGTGGGTTTTGGGCTACGTAGCTCTTCAGTAGCAGGATAAATGACTCGAGTCATCTGATCAACTATCATGCATTTAGGTAATTTACTAAAGTGTTTAAATAGAATAGAAAATGGTAACAGGAACGAGCAAGCGTCTTCGATAGCAAGTGTCTTCGATGGCAAGTGTCTTCGATAGCAACAGGACCCAGCGAGTGTGTTGGGCTTCTTAGTTTCAACAATACCAAATCCTACGCCGTTAGACAACGAAATTAACATTTCATGATCATATCACATCATATCTCACCATCGATACATTATATCACATCATATTAAATCATCAATACATCATATCACGTCATCAATACATCATATCACATCATCAATACATCATATCACATCATCATTACATCATATCACATCATCAATACATCATATTACATCATCATTACATCATATCACATCATCAATACATCATATCACGTCATCAATACATCATATCACACCATCAATACATCATATCACGTCATCAATACATCATATCACGTCATCAATACATCGTATTGCATCATCTATGCATGCGTTATCTCCCTCGCACACTGAAATCAAAGCGTAAATTTTACGCAAATATTTCGTTAATTGGCACATATTCTACGTAAAATCAAACTTCCGTAAAACCAAGCATATAACTGTGAAATATACCTGAAAATTCCAATCGTCGTTTGCCTGATTGTTGCTCTCAAGTGTCTAACACCCTATCACTGGTATTGAAAATAGACTCCACTTCCATGGTCGTAGTTCTGAATTCTCTATTTTTATTCATTTGTACACGGAAGAGCAGCAGTCACAGGAAAGTTGTGGTGCTGGGTGCAATCCATGTGGTCTCTTTAGTCAAAGGCAATACTATAGGGAGGCAAATGCTGAGTGATAGTGTAAGGTTGAACAGTTTAGCGTTAGAGAAACGTATGGGCCAATATGACCCATTGGTCCATATGACCAAAATCGACTTTATACAGTGTTATTTATGTACTACCAAATATCTGATATTTTCTTGCTAAATTAATGAATTTGAATGGTAATCAAATAATATTAAAAGATCAGAATCAATGGTACAAAAGATGGTGAAAGAGACTTGAAGTTTTGAAATAGGTACATCTGGATGGTTACAATAGGTAACCATCTGTCCCAGCCATTACCCTCGACCGTCCATATTGATTTCAAAATCCGCTTCATAAGGATGCATGTAACTTTTAGTACAAAGCGAAATTCAGCCCTATCGACGACAAATTTGGCGGTGAAGGGTTAAACGGCAACCCGACTAATTTTTCATGAAATAAATTGGTTGGTGAAGGGTTAAACATTCGGCCAACTCAATTTCCAACGTAAGTTCCACATTGCAAGCATAATGCATCGCATGTTGGCTTCCTGAGAACGGCCGGGCGCATCACGACACCGGACCCCTGATCTACCCTCATTCTTTCATAAGGCTGAACTTAGCGATGTACTACGTGCGTTCGAGCACGTGAGACGGGCGTTCGAGCACGTGTGACGGGCGTTCGAGCACGTGTGACGGGCGTTCGAGCACTCAATACCATCTGCAAGTTTCAGATGGTATTGGGTTGTGAAGAGATTCACATCACCTCCTTGATACCGGGGTACCAAGCATGGAATCTGTGGTACCGTACCAGCATCAATTTTTAAGACAGCAATGCAAACCATGTTTTACCAACCGTTATATTCGGTGCCTAAAAAAAAGAATCTATCTACTAATAAATGTTGCATTTGAAACAATAATCACAACGTGAGTAGAAATAATTTGGTATAAAGGTCGATGCTGTATCCCTGAAGGTCACCATCATGTAGATCAAAAATCCAAACATCACTACCAAGTATCGTAATCACTATCACTAAACATCATCACCCCACTACTATACTACAACCACCACCACCACCCACCTTCACTACCACTGAGGGTACGCCTGAGGCCTGTTCTGTCCCTGCTCTGTCTCGCCAGGTTGTCTGACGAGTTGTAACCCCCCACCCC
>VOMN01123131.1:0-14951 GCA_014899125.1 Orchestia grillus
TGAACTGGGGGGGGGTGTAATGGAAGTGTCTGAACTGGGAGGGAGTAATGGGGGTGTCTGACCTGGAAGGGGTGAGCTAGGCATGTCTAAATTACCGATACAGTGGGGTAATGAAGTGAGCTGTTGGGGAATAGTAGTGGGAATTTGCTATAGAGTTTTAGGCTTTTCATGGACTATGTAATAACAAAAGAAAAGACTTGGTTCATCAGAAGGTACTATGTTATCACGTAACAAAAGCGTTGATTCTTTCACTCCACGTGAGACAAAGCGGTGTTTAATGAGAATAACGCTGGAAAAATTTTCAAGTGAAAGTTCTAGAAGAAATGCACAAACGCGATTTTCTTAATTCAACATTTCCGTAACACAAATCCAGTGGTTCATAAACTTATTAGGTTATTCATCATTCTCACAAGAATCAAAAAATAAATACACTCAGCACAGAAGCCTGCTGAGACCCCTGAGAAGCAACACTAGCATGCGGGTAGTCCCACAGCCACCCAAGGCTAGAATTTCATCACAGATTAGATTACTAGTTAGTTCAAGGCCATTGAAGTTCTCCACATGCTTATACATACTTCTCTTTTGTTCCATACCGTCACGCTAGGAGCAGAAACCAACCAAGAAACTACTATTAATTATATTAATTAGCCCTAAGCTCGTCACCACATGAAGAGCCCTGGCACGGAAGTGTACCGAAGGGGCCGTCAAGCACGGACTACAGGGATGAGGAATGAGTGCAGAAAAGGCGATCCCACACAGGATTGCTTGTGCATAGAAAAAGCAAGCCAAGAAGAAGGAAGAAGAAGAAAGAAGGAAGACTAAGGAAAAGTAGTAAAAGTGTGAAAACTAAAAGGCACAAAGTGGACACGAAAGATTGAAGTCCTGAAGGCCAATTTTCAGCTGAGGTAACCGAATAATGGATTTTCCTTAGAAAAACTGTATCAATTGAGCTACACGTCATGGAAGTATGAAACCAAAAATAAAGTTATTCCCCAAAGCAAGACCCAGTTAAAAACCAGCTGTTAAACTTCAACAGCACATCCAATTCCAACAGAAACATTACGTGCTTCCTAACGCATCAGTGTAGCTGACCACCCAGAATGGCCTCACTCGTGCCTAGGCATTGAGTGCAGCCTCTGCACGCTGCACAAAGGAGCCCTAAACCTGAAGTATTCGTGTGCTGTGCACGGCATATGTGCCAAACACTTTTGTTCATTTTGAATTACTTTCAAAATTTGTTCACTATGAAGAACCTACCCTTCCCAAAAAGTCCTCCCCTAAGGAAATTTTCCCAACGGTTGACCGTGAAAAAACCCACACAATTCACTATGCACCAACTCGGCAAAAGGCAGTCGTCTCGTATACATGCTACGCGGCACGCAGCATCCCAACCCACTCGACCAGAGGCACGCACCTGAGTCTGCCCTTGCCGGCAGCGACGCACTCAGCGAGCTCCTGCTTCCTGAGGTGCACGAACTTGCGCAGCTTGCACGCGTCCCTGAAGATGCAGCTGCCAGGCTCGTTGAAGGTGCAAGCGTTGCCGAAGAGCAAGTCAAAGTCCTGCACGATGCTGTCCAGGGTCGGGTAGTGCTTCTTGCACAGCTGCTCCGCCATCGTGCGCAGGTCTATGGGCTTTTCGATGACCGTGTAGTACTCTGGGTAGCGCTGCGCAGGCAGAGAGTGTTACTCGAGGAGTGTTGGCAGTGTTGCTCGAGCAGTGTTGTGGCAACAGGGTTACTCGAGGAGTGTTGTGGCAACAGGGTTACTCGAGGTGTGTTGTGGCAACAGGGTTACTCGAGGTGTGTTGTGGCAACAGCGTTACTCGAGGTGTGTTGTGGCAACAGCGTTACTCGAGGAGTGTTGTGGCAACAGCGTTACTCGAGCAGTGTTGTGGCAACAGCGTTACTCGAGGTGTGTTGTGGCAACACAAACACCGTGAAGGAATTATTTTCTGAAGTCCAGGGCTGAGTACTACTTTACTGGTAATATAAATTGAAATAGAAAATATGTATTACTGTAGAGATGGTGTTAAAAATCGAGTGTGCACTTCCAATCTGTTTTAAGAACTGCCATGCCGTGTTTTGTAATAGCTAAATGAATTATTTAACAATATTGTGAATGGACTTGAAACGTTCGAGAGCCAATTCTGCTATTCTCTTACAAATTAAAGTACATATTCTGTATTAGCCACAATATGAACCTAAATGTATTTAGAATGAAAACTGTAAACAATCACAATACTTTTCATAAACTTCACCAATACAAACATGGTTTGCATCAAGTATTAAATACCCAGCAACTTCGCCTGACGCACTCCGTACATCAGGATACTTTAAATATCAATATTCTCACCATCCAAGGGGGAAGTCTTAAATCCTAGTCAAATGACCACCTCATTAAACGAGGCTTTGCAATAGAAAGCTATACTTTTTCAGAAATATCTGTGAATTCATCTTCTGGGTGTGTGTACAAATTTCTTTCACTTTCTTCCCTCATACACTAGTGCATGCACTGCTGCTAGACCCCCTTGTACACCTGCTCTCGTCCCTGATTCCTGGCATATTTGTGATCTCCAGCTTTTGCTAGTGCACTTTCCCCTCACATTTTTGCCCATTTCCACATTTGTTCCTACTCTTTGAGTTCCTTTATCGACAAGCTTCCTCATGGATTAGAGGAATGAACTTTTTAAGTTGTGTAATTCCCATGGAGTTGGGCACAGCAAAACTCACACTAGGGCAGCATCTCCTTAGATCTTCCTACACCAAAACCTCCATTTCACGTCACTTCATTTGCAGCTTGCCGCTAACACACGAAAGCAACAAAATCTTGACTACCTAATTCTTGTGACCCCATACAAATATTTTTCAAAAGCAGAAGTCATTTTTCATGTGCACCAAAAAACTTCTTCCTGTCACCACGGACTCACCTCCTCAGAGGGCAGGATCCTGAAGACATAAGACAGAAGCCTGTCGTCGGCGTCTCTTGCGGTGACAATGCAGCCAAAGAGCTCCTTGATGGCGGTCGCTTCGTCTATAGGAGGGCCAGCCTCGTCCTTGATGAGGGGGGCCGTCGCGCCCCGGCCCACGCCATTACGGCCGCTGGTGCTGGCTCGCTGCACGCCACACAAATGCCAATGGTAAAAAGGGTAATCAGAAATCAGTTTCACAGCTTTTTCAAAAGTATAGAGAATGAACTCCTTCAATCCGGAATTTTATCAATTCACACATCACTTGCTGCAACTTTAATTTGATGTTCTAACAGAACCCCATGGTGCTTTAGGATGTAGTCAAAACCCTCTGTGGCCTGTCAGGTCCAGAAGCTAGCCAATTTAAGCCTAAATTTTAAAATTTATTTGATGAATTTAACACACAATGACGAACCTTAGGTCTAGAAGCTACCGATTTTAGGTCAGGCCTGTGTATGAATTCACACAATAACATTTTCTGTACTGAACATGACGGGCTGTTTTGACACAAATGTGGAGAAATTACGGCTACATCTGTGGTGTGTTTGACGTCAATGTTGTGTTTGAGGGGCCCAAACAAGGGGAACTGATCCAACAACTCGCCCAAATCTTCAAGCAGAAGTTGAGTTAATCCATTGAAGTTGAAGACAAAATATAAGAATTCAGAATAATTTCAAAGCTATGGTAAGATATCAAATTAAATAGAAAAAACTCTAGTGCTGTCAGCAGCAATTGTAAAATGGTATTTTAGATACAAAAACCATTCATTACACTGCCATCAATCAATGTGCCCCCAAAGAGCTTATCCTAAGATATATGTACTGCACTTTCTATAAATTAACTTGCAAGCAACTAAGTCAAGACTTTTTATTTATAGTTTCATTTGTATACTAAATAATAGAGGTTAAAATCCAGTTCATGGAATATCACATGTCACATGAGAGTTTATCATGGCATATGAATTTATATCCTTATCTAACAAAACATTCTCTAGATAGCATCAAACATTGGTGCTGTAAATGGAAAATCATTTGAAAGAGCCGAAAATATCAGATATAAGGGACTCCCACAAACATATTTCCCTAAAATTCCATCCCCTATAGTATCGAAGTTAGGGGATGCAACGGGTTAAGTGACAGCTGCAAGTTTCCTGCAGTGTCAGTTGGGTACTTTTGTACCCAGACACTGCAGGGTCTGCAGCTGCAGTGCTGCAATATCAAAACAAAAAGCAACGGAAAAGTAAACAAAAGGCAACCAAAGAGCCACTGAAAAGCAGCCAAGAAAGAACAAAAAGCAACCAAAAAGCTACTAAAAACCCACCAACAAAAAAAAGTAAGCAAAAAGCCACTGAAAAGCAACCAAGAAAGAACAAAAAGCAACCAAAAAGCCACTAAAAAGCAATCTATAAAAACAAAAGGCAAGCAATAAGCCACTAAAATACAACCAAGAAAGAATAAAACGCAACATCAAAATCAACATTGCAAGACCCGCAGCTTCCACGCCAAACATGCCAGATGGATGAGAAAATTCTAATATGGACAATTGGGAAAACTTTTCCCTCACACCATGTAAAATTATTTGTATGTCCAGTTGAAAGTTTATCTAAAAGTGAATTCTGAAATGCATCAACAGTGTATAATAACATCAAACCTGCTGTAGTTCACAAGACGCCACTAAACTTTTTATAACTATTAAGCTCATACTACACACCCTCAGAGACCATAATCGACACAGTCATCAAGAATCACAACCATTCCTGATACACGTAACCAGTACACACTTCCTCATCCCTACATGATACATCATTGCATATCACTACCCATACAAGATACATCACCACCCATACATGATGCAAACAACTATCATAGTATGACACACTCATCATTACACAACACTACCAGACAAAATACAAATATCACACTACAAAACACTCATCATTACACAACACTACCAAACAAAATACAACGATCACACACCATAGACTAAAGGGCCATTGGCAAAACAGGAGCCCTGCAAGTAATTACAAGAAATTCTTACCTTCTTGGACGAAAACTTCTCTTCCTCTTCAATTTGTTGTTGCTTCTGCTTTTGTTTTTCTTCTATCTCTTTGTGAGCCTTGGTGCAGCTCTCCTTAAACAGGGCCCATAGGTCACAGGCGTCTTTGTACTCCTCCGTTGACTGGAAAGAAACAAAAATGTACACTCGTTTCCTTGAATACCACCTCATATAATATAAGATCATCAAAACAACGAGAACAAGATTTCATCTTTCTCTAAAATCTAGCATTCAAAAATTTGAAAATTTACCGACTTCACACTGGGTTTTTACCACTAATAAGGCAACAACCCACTTTACACTTTGAGCGCGACTTGCGCCATTTGTGGTACACGCGATCATCTAACCTAACCTAACAACCACAGTGCTAACACATAGGAATACAAATTTTTAAGTGTTCATAAAATTTTTGTTCATTACTCGAATAAGCTAGTTTAGATTTGAAGGAAAATGAGTGCTAGTTTAGATTTAAAGGAAAATGAGTAAGATAACCAAATTTGTGAAAACAAAAACCTTTATTATATTCCCAACGGAGATAGTTGCAGACATGAAATTTTACCTGCATGGAGAAACCTCCTTTTTAGTTTGAGGCATATCATCTCTTAGAGTTTCAGGATACAATATTGAAACCTACACCATTCGACTGTTAATTTCAATGGGATTATAAATTACAAAACAATTTACCTCTTGTTGGAAAATTTGAGTTATGCACAAAAATGAGCAAAAATTTCTAAAATGGTAAAAAAATCAAATATCACAAAAGTTTTCTACTTCTTAAAAAATTTATGTTACATATTTTGCACTGAAACATAAAATAAGACCAACCCCATAGGTGTTAAAAATATGTGATATGAAACTTTTTTTAAACAGTACACAACGAATATATTTTTCATAATGTCACTTTTTCCAAGAAAATTAAAAAATAACAGGAGCCAAATATGTTTTTCTCATCAAGTTACATAGGTGAGCCATATTTGAAAACAATCCATTCCATAGGGAAAAAAGTTGCTAGTGCTACTGCTACTGGATTATAGATTTTTTACATCAATAACATTACATAAATAATGGAATTCTGTGTTTGGAAGGTCCAACCTTTACCATATCTTACCTTTGCATAATAAAGCTTGGCATTGTCAACCAGCAGCTGGATGTCATCACAGAAGTGTTGCAACTCATCGTACTGATCAGTCTTGATCTTCTGCTGAATTTTGAGCATGTCAATGGGCTTGCTGATCATCTCAAAGTACTGAGGCTCGGTGCGCTTCTTGGGCACTCGCAAAAATGCTTCACAGAGATACACATCCTCGTCTTGCTTCCGCTGGTTGCGGAGGCAGTCAAAAATAAACTGGATGGTGTCCAGCTGAAAAAAATTAATGTAGAATTAAATAGCTAAAAGAGAGGTTCATTACAGGTGCAACTTCTATCAAGAGCTGAATCTTCATTGCACCTTTGCAAATCAGTCCAAATGCTTTCAAATGTAGACTGACAGAAATATGATGAAGAACTACAAAGCCTTGCCCAATAATGAGGCTTCTTCAGATCAACCAATAAATTAAGGCAATTCAATCAATTTCAGACCATGTGCTAAAATAACATTTTGCTTAAACATGGACACTAAAGGCTTAGTTTCCACACACCCAAGTTTCTGTATGATCTGTTATTTTACAAGTTTTTCATCCAATTACATGTACTTGGCATATTTTCTATCCCCATAGGGAATATTCATTACATTTTCCATTCACTCTGAATTTGTGACAACCCAAACAAAAAAATTGAATCCTCACACAAAATAGTTAAACTTGAGGCCACTGTGTTCAGAATAAAGTAAAAAAATAAAATTTTATTGTTATACTAAGCAACATTGAAACATTTTATTCAGAAATAAAAAGTAACAAAATAGCAGCAAACTTCATGAAATAGGGTAACATGAACAGCATCAAAATGCAAAAACTTTAGCCCACAACTCAGGGTATAATTTGAGCCAAATTAAATTTTCTTCATAATGAGATTTCCAAGAAATGAGCCCATAAGTCCCCAGAAACTACCTTGACACATTGGCCGTAATGTGCACCATATTGGTACACGTAATCATCTAACCTAACCTAACGTAACAAAAACACTAACATACATGAAAACAAATTTTAAGTTTTCGTAAAAATTTGTATTCAGAATTCAAATAAGCTAATTTAGATTAGAAAGAAAATGAATTGGATAACCAAATTAGTGAAAACAAAATCCATTTTTACCTTCACTACGGATATCTTTGCTGACATGAAATTTTACCTGTATGGAGAAATCGCAACCAACGTGTTATACAGTTAATTGGAGGCCTTTCTGGCTCCAAATCTGCATGTAACCCCCTCTTCTTTTCATACATTAGGCTCACATATATAATTTCCACAGCTTAGTATTAATTGCAAAAATTACACCCTTCCCCTACTACCTACTTACCAAGGTTGTGTCATTGCGACGCCTCTTGGGTCGGGCATCAGACGAGGGTGATGTCTCTGTGCCCTCATTCCTCTTACGCTTCATCATTCAGAAAAACCTGGAAAGCATAAAAACTTTCAATTTGAATCTGTCAAACTATCTTGCACAACAATCTGCTAATGAATGACATGGTCAGAGCAAAGTTGATGCACTTTTAACTAACCGTGCACTCCTAACAGTAACCTTGCACTTATGATGGTAATTTTGTAATATCTTAAACATAAGACTTGTGAAATTGTTGAACTGTACATAAAACGTATGATAATATTCAAGCAAAAATTTATTTAAAATGTTCCTATCATGTAAACTTACAACACATAATATAGGTGATGTTTTGTATATCTATGAAAAAACAATTTCAGATCACATACTTTACACCAGATGATTAAAGCAATGAATTGACAATCCACTTATCCCTAGTAACAAAGCTCATTATAGTAATACATTCTATCTTCATAATGCATTTTGAAATAGTGAAAATATAGCAACTAATCACTTGGAACTATAAAATTTAAACCTCAATTCAGTGCCCATCATACAGCTGGTGAAGGTATTCAAGTCACTAATTGATGCTCCTGAAAATATAATACCATTAAATTGGTCAAATTTATCATGCCTTGAAGCTGTTTCACCAAAAAATTGACAAATGTGTAATTTAACACAGAGGCCAACAGTAGTAAGGGCCTTCATTACAAACAAAAGATTCCTCCTAGTAATCACACTCCTGTGACTTGACTGGCTCATTGCAATACAATTGTAAAACATTTGCAAAAGAAAGTATTATTAGAGGTTTAAGGGTTTTTAAATTTCTAAATAATAACCATAACCTTAGTTCAACTTCATTTTAAAATAAAATTGAATAATCTCAGATATCAAATGCTGGTTAATTTTTAATTTAAAACCTTCAGGACAGAAATTCTGGCAACACTTTGGCATTTTTGGCTTCTCAAACTGTAATGAACAGAAGCCAATTAGGTTGATCAAGGTTAGGTAAATCAAGGTTAGGTCAAGTCAAGTTACCGTAGGTTGGGAAAACCTTGAAATTTTTTTCAACTTATATCCGAGTGGATTTGCACCAGCTTAAAACTTGCTATAAAATCATCATTGTCTTGAAATATATTCATTGGGATCAGGTTAATGTTCATATTCATAATAAATGAGTAAAAATACACTAGAAAAGTTGCATTTAATATGTTTTTCTAATAGGTGGTCTTAATGTAAAAATTAACCTAAATTACCTAACCCTAAAGAAATTCACGTCTGACTTTCAAACTATTTTATTGTCTACTATCTATATTAAAAGCAATATTTATGTATCATTAAATTCCTCACCTATTTTTCTGCACCAGAAAGTTTTACTTATCGAAAATCACCACCAAAGGAACAAATTTACATCACTGATTCACGGTTACTACTAATTAGTCACGCTGTGCTAAACATTAGGTTTGTTTTGGTTTCGACGCCTCTATAGACGAAAGAGTATAAATAATCTGAGCACATAGGGTTGGATGCCTTTTAAGCTCAAAATGTAGGTTTCAGTTGTAAAATTTTATTGTGCTTAGTTTTGTATATTTCCTTATAACGCACTGATATATTACCCTTAGATCTAGCTCATGCGTTCATGGTTATCTTATGAATTTTTAATGCAGGTAAAATTATCTGAAACTCAAATATTTCGAATAGTATTGAAAAAAATATATCGTATAATTTTGACATGCAAAGAGTCTGGTAGTTTAGTCAGTTTATAACATTATTTAAATTTTACATCATATCAATCAGTATATCAATTTACAAGACAAGTAGCATAAATTTATCAGGTAACCTGACTGGGGATCCCAATCTTGACACCGCAGCCACACGGAACTCAGCAGTCTCGTATTATTATTTGAACAAGTGCATGAGTGAAAGAGCATCGTGAGGCCTGTTTTAAGATATTGCTAGTAATAATCTCCCAGCTATGAATGCCACTCAATGGGCATTGTGATAATCTTTCCTACGTTGGTCCTTAGAAAGGTATAATATTTAAGACTGAAAACAATTACGTCGTCATTATCAACAAGTAAGTATTCATTTCAGGCAGACTGAGGTGAAAATATTAACTTGCATTTTACTTATTTATTTGTACATCCGTTCATATTTCAGTTTGATTAAACAACACTAATATGAGGAATAAGGAAAAAATTATGATAATTAATCGGAAGTACAATATATGTAAGGTGAAACTACGTAAATATAATGTTAAACTTTTCACAGGCGAGTAGTAATTATTAGAAAGTGAATGAATACTTTCCACAATGAGTAAACTCTCAATGATATTTGCAATGGATCATTTTAATCATTTTCATAGGTACGAAGCAGCGGGTGGCATGCGTAAGATATTCATCGTGGGAATGAATATTAGAGTTATTTTTCGGATAGTGAATTTAGTAACTTGAGTCTTCAATGCATGTGTCGGCCCAATAGTGTCCGAGTAATTCGTTTGCCTTTTTTTGCAGCAACTCAGATTGAGGGTACATAAGTCTTTCTTTAAATGAGTAAAAAAAAGTGCATTATAATTGGAACATGTGAGATATTATCTTCTTTTACATACTTTAAATATACACTGCGGATTCAAATAGCTGAATGAAATCATATTTATTCTTATTTAAATAGGTGACCTTTTAGGTAATATATAAGGTTATGTAATTCATTCATATTGTAGACATGATTTTATTACATTTTCCAACATTGTCTGTTTTCAGATGAACAACAGAAACCATTTTCACGAACGTACGGGCACACAATTTTTTTAACGCCTGCACTTTTGAGAAAATATTTCTGCACACCCTACAAATTATAGCTGCTTGAGGATGAAGGTGGTTACGTCATTTTTTACTTTGTTGGGGGGAAATAAATAGATTAATTGCTCGCCGTCAATTTGGACACTTCTCGTACCCCTTGAAACGCCGTCTCGCCCTCCAGGTTGGGAAACCCTGGGCTTGAGTGACTTCAAAATCGTAAATTTAAACAACGCACGTTTCCCCAATGAGCCGTGAACAATCCACTATACAGAGTGCTATGTCGCGAATAAGACAAACTGCCTTCACTTTTTACCTACAAGTCCCACAGATCGGAAAAATGTGTCTTTGTGATTCATTCATTGTAACCAACACTTACTAATCGTGATAGTGTCATATTTAAAAAGGTTTCAACTGAATTTCAATATTAGGTCGAAGAAGCAGTATGTCCCCTTTGTGGTTTCCGCAACTCTGTTCTTTATCCTTGGCACACCAAATTGCAATTCTTCGTAAAATCACTTTCAATTCATAAAGCGTTTTTTTTAAGTTGGTGGTTGGTGGCTTTTTAAAAGCATAAAATTGCACTTTTGTTTGGTTGCAGGTGGGAGAGTTTAAAAAAATCATAAAGCATGGTTTGTAGGAAATAAAAAATTACAACATTTGTCAACGAATAATGATTCGAACAAGCTCCTTGTACCCTGAATCTATCGATGGGGCAGTCCAGTCAAAGTGTGCCACAATAAAATTTCATCTGCCTTTAGTTCTGTATGCGTATAGAATGAATTTGAGCATACTCGTTCGCATGTTTCTAAACCTATTTTCTGTCGGTTGCAAAGAAATCCTAAATCCTGCGTAGGTTTGCGAGCTGTCAGGTTTATCTTGATGTGAAAAACTCTGTATAAAGTCTTCAGTACAATGAAGAAACAGACATTTAAAATATCATATTACTATGAGATAGCCCATTTATTCGAAAAAATTGCATGCCTAAATCATGAATAGCGAATATTAGTTATAAATTTATCCGAAATCCAGTGCAATTCGAAATTTATATTGAACTACACACAGGTCATAAATTCATGAAACATCATCTACTGTCACCAGAAAATTCTTGCGGATAAAAGCTCTCGTGCATCAAAGACTCGTGAATGGCAACGCCTTACCATATTAAATAAAAAACCTGTAGGCCCACGGTTGTATGAGCCTCGGTCGATCTCGCAAGTGACCGTTCGACCTTTAGTATTCCATGTTAAAATCTCACATTAAATCATTTGAAATCTCTGCCCTAGCTCTTAGAGGAAAAGAAACTTGATCAAGTCCAACACAGTTGATAAAAAGTGCATTGTTCTGTGTTCAGTTCCTTGCAATCATTGATGCGTGAGCGACGTGAGGTTCGAGCTTCCTTTCCCTAGGGAAGCACTCCGGAGTTCCGAGAACACATTTTGCTCGGCCGTGAAACAAACCCCAGGATTCCCAATTGAGAGCGGAGTGCGAAACCACTGCGCCATGGTGCCCCTCTCGTGAAGAGGGGTTTTTGCTAGAAAAGCGATGGCTTCAAGTCCTTTAATGCCCACGTTAGTAGAACACTGAACAATACTGACAAATTGAGGATGGGAGTCTAGGTATTGTAAGTTTTTCAGTGTGTTCTGTAGTGAGTGTTTGTGTGTTGCCAAATGAACGTATGCTGTAAATACCTCATGTTTTGTAGCGGGTGTTTGCGTGTTGCCAAATGCAACTATGTATATGTACTGTATATGCAGAGGGTTTTCCAGCGGGTGAGAACGAAACTCACAAATCCTCAATATACAGGACTAGCTTCGATTAATTTACCAACCTATCCTTGAGGGTTGAGAACAAGTCTAACTTTCTATAAACATTTGTGTGCGAAAGCATCGCTTTCTGCACAGCTTTGCAAAGACAAGGTCTGCATGAGCTGATTTGCTCTCCAAGAACGTCCAAGTCTTCAAGCACAGAAAACGTAAGCAATTTCGCCACAGTACGTTTTTGCGTGACTTGTTATTTTTTTTCATTCAATGTGGAGTTCTTTTAGTAATTCATCATCTTGTTCTCACCATACATCATCAATTTTGCTAAATTTTGACTGAGTAATAATTATATTTCGAGATGCATAACATTGCTGTCGTTTCTGTACCGGAACATTCTAGCGAGCACCCTCAACTAGCCATTTTTCCAAGGCCTTAATATCACTCGTATCTTAATAAAAACTCTTCTTAACCCTTTATGGCACACTTTTTACACTCAAATTACAAGAAGTAATTTTGCATAAACTCCAGTACTGTGATGTGCTGGATTAATGCACGTCTTGTTCATGGAAAAATTCGTTTAGAAATGTATAGCCTTGATGACTGTTAGTTCAATTTTTATTTGAAATGATTGGTAAACCAAGATTTTAAGTTTTCACTGAGACACAGAGGTTTATGTCGATTGTTTCCTGAAAGCAACATTGTGCCATATAGGGTTGTATAACATTGTGCCATATAGGGTTGTATAACATTGTGCCATATAGGGCTGTATAACATTGTGCCATATAGGGCTGCATAAGATTGTGCCATATAGGGCTGTATAACGTTGTGCCATATAGGGCTGCATAACATTGTGCCATATAGGGTTGTATAACATTGTGCAATATAGGACTGTATAACATTGCCCCATATAACATTGTAAAAGTACTGTTATTAATTCCAACAAGTTTTACCGTTAAGTTTTCAACGCCTTAGAACTACTGAAGCGTGAGAGATGTAAGAAATGTGAGATTGAAACTTCCTTTTCCAGGGGAAGCACTCCGTGGTACTATGAAAATTAATGCCGGAACCGGGATCGAGCCCCTATTCATCAACAGTGAGGCTATCATTTTAACCAGTGCACCATGAAGCCCTTTAAACTTGAACGCACAACACTTAAAAACTGCGTTTTTTTTAATTCATCTATTTAAGGGCAAAGAGAAAAGAAAACGCCTCTGGACATGAACGTAACAGCTTCCTAAATAAATTCCCATCAGAATCCCAGCTTACAAAACTTACCTCGGAAAGATATCCTCGTAGCGTCCGGTTCCATATTCCGTCAAACGAGCGAGCAATTTGTGCCTGCCGCTGGGCTGTGACAGCCCCGCTTGCGAGCGCTTGCTTGTGCAGCTGCGGCCGAGGCCTTCAAAGCTCAATGACCTCAGAAGAAAACACCTGCGCCCTCTCAGATCCGGGGACTGCGCGCAGTGCTGTGTGCCGTGCGTCCTTCTGTCGTGGCACTCCTTAAAATAACAAGGCCCGTCCATAACTGGGTGCCCACGGCTTCTCCAAACGCAGTTACGACGACAACAACAAAGTGTCAAGTTCGTTAGCGTGCGTGCGGTTGAAGTGTGTGGGCTTGTACTATTGCTTGTGTATACGGAATTGCAGTGGCAGCTGGAGAAGCGGTAAATAAATGGTTATACATCAGAAAGGCATCCGGATGCTCAAGCGAACTCTAAACATCGTTTCTCGATTAAAAAAAGCTATAACCAAGTCTAAAAGTTGTCTGCTAAAAAGCTGTACTGATAACCGGTAGCAAAGCGGCGCACTGAGCATCCTTGATCGGCATGGCGGAGCGTTCAAGAAATAAATTATATACTTTCAACCGTACATTATTCAATATTAGGTTTAACCCATATCATTAGTGATTGAAACTAATTACCTCTTAAAGTTTCAATTTTGTAACGTATGTTGAAAGGTAGACTGGGAAAGAATGTGGAGAATGGCTACAACGAGAAGCAGACGTGAACGCGGCCACCACCTCATTACAATGCCAGGCAGGCACCGCGCGGTATACACAATACGGATTCAACCAGCAACAAGAGAAAGCCAGTCAGCTCCGCCAGCGCAAGCAGCCATTATGTCTAGTGAAACTCATCATCATGTCCATCAACGCATGCAATCAGGATACTGTGAAGGATGCTTTTCGTAAGGCAGACCCAGCCGTACAGAGAAGGCATCTGTAATAACCAGCGGGAGAGGATATCATATTGCAAGTCGCTTTGCATTCACTCGATCAAATGCGACAAGCGCCATCTGGAGAAGTTTTTGCGCCCGCCAGACGTACGATCTGATAGCTCTAGAAACTCTCCGCAACTCCAGAAGCCATCTGTAGAATTCAGTAGCGCACCAGACTTTTTTAGTCCTATCGTATGGATTGCAAAAGTTCTATAAGAATTTCGTTACGTTACGCAAAATCTTTAACCTAATTAAAAAATTAGTCCTCCTCAGGCGAAAGCAACAGGAAAAATCCGAAGAATATCGTTTTTCTTCAACCTGTAGAAGACCAAAACATTCAGCGTACACCTGACGTCGCTATCGTCCAGAATACTGCTGTGCCAGACAAATGTATCCTCTGGTTTTAAATATTATTAATTCAATGTACATATTATGAATATCCATTGAAGTTTATCAACCTACATTTTGAAGGGATAGAAGCTACAGAAATACAACAGAATTAAATTGGTGAACGGTATCATAGATACACAACACTAATCTATCTATCTATCTCTAGTATAATACTAAGACTCTGATCGTCTTGCTCGTTTGCTTGCTTGAAACCGTGCACACGTCTGTCTGTCGGATCTGAGATAGTCGAAATTTATACTCTTCGTTTAATCCTGTATTCCCCTCAGGGGGCAT
>VOMN01123133.1:0-10218 GCA_014899125.1 Orchestia grillus
ATTGTAGCAGATGTAACAATGAAACACATTAGTAAAGATACTTGCAATACGACACTACAAGACTTGAGCAGACAGCAGACACTTTCACGGCTGAACCGCACTCGTTCTTTGGGAATTGAACTCTCTCGACAGCACTGAAATGCCTCTCTCTGCGAGGTCGTCTTTCCAAAAGCGACACCTATTCTAATCAAGAAAAGGTGTTCGGATTACTGTACACACTGATTAATGAGCTACTATTTGCGTTAAGCTGTATGAATTCATTGTGACTAATGAGTTACGCACTTAAGTTAAAACTCTTAATTAACAGTTTTGATTATTTCAGAATTCTTGAAAAACAAACTATGATGTTACAATGTGTGCTATTGTCCTTAGTCTTATTATCACTGATTAGTATATTGTACTCATGCTATGCATTCAAGAATGTTCACAAAACTTATTTTTTCTTTCAGAATTTCCGTGGTACGAGTTCATCACTCGCAAGGTAAGAGGCTCGTATGAAAATAACATGAGGAATCGAAAATTGCGCCATAATTTCATTGGCTGTCAATTATTGTACGCAATTATTTTACTCAGACGAATATTTGTAAACATTCAACAAGCTTGAGAAAAGCTTCATTCGATAATTCTTGTCTTGTTTATGACGTTAAAGCCTTTTAGAATTGTACTTTTTTCACAACTCCTAGCAGTTTTTAAGTTTTTAGGATATCTGAGAATATCGGTTGAATAACATTGTGAAGTTACCCAATTTTCTTCCCCAAAGAAAATAATATAAAATTTGCATGGTTTCGAAATTTGGGAAACCCTGCCAACGTAATTGGAACATTTCAACTTTGAACAGAACTATGTGTGTGTCCATCACTATGTAAAATAATAAGGTCACTAATCGTCGCCCTGACACGTATCATTCTCTTCAAAGAAATGACTAACTAGCGCATAACTACAGAGAAATTGTGATAGATGAAGTGTGTTTTCCGTTTGCTCGAAGTTAAGACAAAATAAATCGGATATTCCATGATTTCTGAGTTGTATTGAACAAGAGAGACGGGAGGCGATGTCAACTATTCGTAGCGCTTACACAAATCTGTGTCATAAGAATAGGTAAAAATAGTAAAAACAATACATAGAAATGGTACTACAAATGTTTCCGTCTTTTCATCATTCTGGCCTTAGAAAAGACTACATAAGAGGCCCCTTTTTGCTCAGCTGAACTAATTTTATTTTCGTTTTTCGCACGTCAAAAGCTAGGTAGTAAAGGATATTAATACACATTAAATTTGATAGCGTAACTTCATTCCCAAATCTGAGATATTTTACAGGTTTGGTAATTTCATCGCTGAAAAAACTCCATCAGCCGTCGTCACTAGCACCCTAGACAACCAAGCGACTGTGTCATACGAGTAAGTTACGTTCGTGCTCCATGAAAATTTTGTCTCAAGTCGTTAGTATTTTGATTTCCAAAATCACTTTTGTCTGCAACGTTGGTCTGTCCCGCTGTGAAAGAGGTTCTGCTAATGTTTGCGTTCGATTTGTTTGATAAATCCGGCCACAGTTTTGAGACGATATCTTCGAGTTGTGCAAACACGTTGGTGCCCCACAGTCACTACAATACCACACGTGCCGGTTATTGGGCCCGCTAAAATAGCCAAAAAAAGCGTTTCTTTCTTTCTATTCAGTAGCTATGGTAATCATGTAAAATTATAATTAACTTTCAAATATTTCCTTTTTCCTTTTAGGTTTTTAACAGAATTAAAATGGAACTCAGTCCAGGGTAAGTCCACAATCTGAAATCTCAATTTTTATGAAAATATAATTCTGTGAACATAATTTTCTCGCCAGAAATGCACACCGTATTTGAGTTAAATGAAAATTTGTTCACTTCAACTAGCACAACATTTAAGATGATTTTATTTACATTAACTGCCACAGCATCGGCAGAACTTTCTTAAGCCACTATCACTCAGAGCAGCGTGCGGCTGGGAACGTTAATATAGCACGTCTTATTCAAAGCGCTCAGCCTGCAATCATGGGAACGCTTTTTTCATTACGAGCATTTTGCATCGAGACCCAAGAGAGCATCCAGACATAATTAGAATTTTTTTTCTTGAGGAGGCTGGTGTAGGAAGCCCCGAAGGCACTCCGGTCGGACGGACAATGGTGACCCAAAGCTCTTTAGTGCTGGCGAAAATTACTGCTTGCCGTACATGGGGATCTCACCATCAATCTGGCCGGGCCCCGCTCGTACGGGCCGACCGGACCCAATCATCGGCCTCCTGTTGGCGAACGTGCCTTCTATAACAGAGAGTAATGGTGTATAAACAGAACAGTCGCTATCTTCAGGGCCAGCTAACTTCAACAGATAAGGACCAGCGAATAAAAATATAAAGGTCTTATCTAAGTGCAAATAACTCCGCCGTAAAGGACGAAAAATAACGTGCAAATAGATAACCTTTCTTCATTAAAAATTGTTAGCAGTTCGGATTTTACCAAATAGAAACGAGTAAAGGTAGAGTGCTTCTCTGAAATTAGTTGTTTTTGTCATAGATAGTATGTTAAATTAGAAAGAGAAAAAACACATTCATGATTTGCTTTATTAAAGATAACATGAAGTAGATAGTTGAGCTGCAATAAAGGCTGTTTGAAGAGTATTCTATACTCGAATAATGCCTAAGATATGCAAGGGGAGGAGAAATGGTGACAGCTGTGGGCAGAGAAGAATTTAAGCCGACTAACTTTTTCATTCACAAAACAATCTTTGAAAAAATTTGAAAGCTTCTTATCTAAGTTCATATTACGGTTCGAGGATATAGATAACTTTTGGGTGAGCACTTTCTAATCATATGCCAACAAAGCAGTGACCAGAGAAATTTTATGCCTAAAGGAAAATATCTTGCCTTCTAGAGATCAAGAAGGTCGAGGAGCTGGAAAAATGGTATTTCGAAATGAGCTTTTATTCAAAAGATAATAACGAAGAAAGAGAAATAATAAGTTTCATCATGTAACTGACTGCTAAAATTATAGCAAGCTCAGACGAAGTAAACGAACAAAATTATCGTTTCAAAGGCTGACTACTATTGAAAATTTAGACAAAAAATTTATGGTTTGAAAATCTTCACATTATTACATGCGGGCAAAAAATTAATAATACAGGCATATTTCATATATTTCAGCAAAAGGTTTCATAATTTCGTGTTTCACTTATATGCCATGCAAATTTCGTTGAACCAGGGTTCGTTTGCGTTTCGTTTTTCTTCCAGAAAAGAAGTTGCTTTAAATTGGCACACAGTTATTAAAGATTGATATCTGAGGCTGGAATAACTAAAAGAAAAAACACAAGAGGATTTTTACATCGCTCTCGTTTATTCATCAGAAAAGCCTGCCCATTTTCGTGGATGTGAACTTCTGTAGATTTGATCTTCACTTGGATAGCCAGGTCGCGATATCGAAACCTTCACATTAGAACTGCCCAACAATACGTACCATTTTCGCATACATTTCGAAAATTAATACGTGTTTTTATGGATTTTAAACAATTTCTTTATCGGAACTTTCTGCTCGGATATTTCTTTGATTAAAGGAACAATGTATTTGTAGAACTTCAGGGAAATGGAAATTCAACAAAAACGCTCGAAATATTCACGTTGTTGACAGCGTAAGATCATGCAACAATTTTTGACAAGTGTAACGATATGGAACAAATGAACAACTGACGTCTGTTGTTCAATTACATTCAATAGAAAAATTAGATCTTCCGTGAAAATTTCCTTCATCCATCATCAGTCTCAATGAAAAGCTACAATGAAGAGAAATTCGTGGAATAAGTTAGACGTATCAGTGTAACTGCGGGTACGGTGTGAGCCACAGGAGCTTTTTTCAGCTTTAGAGGCATCACTCAAAAAATAATGGAATGCAACGAATGCAGTGCTACTCCACCTGCCCCCCTCTCCCAACTTAATTTACGTTCTCAAATTGGTTGTGATACTTTGACTGCGATGGTGAGTGAACATCCTAAAACTTAAGGTGCATCATGGCTACATAGGCTAAATGAAAGGTGCTATTATTTAATTCAAATGTAAATACACCTTCGTCGGAAAAATTTATTTTCAAAGGATTTTACATCAAATTTATAAACCAAACAAGAGCAATAGGACAAACTAAAGGTTATCTTTAATGACGCAGTGAGTGACTTAACATAAAATATAGAAGATTATAAAATTTGTTCTTATTTGCTCCGTAATATTACTATAGCAGAAAACATTAGGGCACGACAGACCCAAAATCTGGCTCAGTTAGGGCTATTTAGCGGGAAAAGTAAGAGCTTGACAACTTTAAAATTTATTAGTATTAGCGGCGCCAGAGTCGCGCACCCGAGGCACGAAAACAAGAAACAATCATTAATTGGCGCGTGGCCGTTCCCTGTCGAAGCCTCAAAAGAATTACGGAAAAAGAACAAACACAGTTTAGCGCAGCAGCTTGTGTTTTGCAACAAAGAGAGCTCGACACCGCCAGAAAAATGACCGGGAGGTGATGCTGCGCCTTGAAGATCTCTCAGAACAGCCTGCTTCCTATCTACATGAGAACCAAAATTAGAGATTTTTTTATCAGTAATGGGAAGAGTCAATGATGTGGAATTTGTTGGCACGTTGCTCGTTAAATTCTGGGCAGTTAAATGATCGGTAAGAAGGTTAATGACTTACTCGTCGATGGGCTCAAAATTCGCCTTAGGAATTGGAGATAAGTCTGAACTCGAAGAAAATTCAGAGGGCGAAAATGAGGAAGGAATAGTAGCTAGAGCTTCAGGAGAATAGTTCTCGATGTTGAAAAACTTAAAAGACTGTGAAAAATTTAGCAAGTGAAGAAAAATGTAAATTAAAGAGCACCTCTCGATCATCGAAGACGAAGCAGGCCAAGCTTATCTCCCTGATCGAGTACAAATGACTTTCTCGGCCAAACAAGAAATCTTCAAGAGCACCGAGCGTTCGAAGTTCAAGAGTTCATGAGAGAACATTAATTTTCGCCGGGAACACCAGCACTTCCATGCCGATGGCTAGAAATTTCCTTGCTCATTTGACAACATTTTATGCCGAAATCATCCTCGCAGTTTTTACCCCAGCCCCCTTCTCATAATTCAAAAACGTGGAACCAGTTTAAAAAGTTATCACAAATTTTATAGGTAATGTAAGTTTCTTTACGTTTAATTGTTCTCTCGTTAATTGGTTCAAAATTTCTGGAGGCAGACAACGACCATCCGATACGCATTTTCCTTTGTCGTTAGGAAACCTAAAGACAAAGAAGGAAATGTTTTTCCCCTGACGCGGCAGAGAAATCTGTGTTAGTAGCTTAGTGCAGCTGGGTATCTTTTAACACTTTGCATCATTTGTATTAAAGTACCGTCATCCTCTGTTGAAGTAATAAGTGTAGTATCAAGAGATTATTTCGGTGATCTACCTTGTAATAATAAAAAAAGTGTGAAAGCATCGCAGGACATTTCTCTGCTTCTGTTAAAAAGAATTCAAACTCTTCAGTGTGGAATTAAAAGTGCTCTTCGTATTTTTTGGCTATCGTAACTTGTGTATCTCACTGAACTGTAATCTGATTATTTCAAATTAACCCCTCAGAAAAACCAATGCTAAAGGGCATGATTACCTTAAGAAGAGGGAATAACGCAATTCAGGTCACATGCATGATATTGGATTAATCGCAGCCCTATTGTGTTAGTGCAACCCAGACAACTTTGCAGAAGAAAACCACGTTACTGAGAGGAACTTATTACACAAAATGCCAAGAGGTGCACCAAACCAGCATCATGTACCCCCAGGTCTAGCGTACGACGTTGGAAGCCTCTTCGGTCATATTATTTTAAATTTACATGGAATACTTTGAGAAAAAGAATGACATTACTATGAGGAGCGCATGGCCCACACCAAGCCTAGCGCACGGTGTTGATAGCTTCTTCAGTCATACGTTTTGCAACACCAACATCGTGCACCACACCAACACCGTGCACCACACCAACACCGTGCACCACACCAACACCGTGCACCACACCAACACGACCCTGGAAGCCCCGCCAGTCTGAGGGGGCAGACGCGCCATCGCTGCGCCGGTAGATCGCGAGGCGCAGCCCGCCCGAGGCGTCAACACCGGCCACTTTTTTTGAACTTCGCGCCGCCGTCCTGCTAGCCCACCTCTTGCCTCTGATTTATTCAGTGCACGAAATAAGATCAGCATCCAAAATTACCATCTGAAGCTTTACAATCGCAGGGCTCATTTACCTCAGGTGTTAGTGTACGTAACGCCCATTTGTGTGTTGAGGGCACAGAAATGTTTCGTAGCTTTGGGAATTTTAAGTCTTAAATGAAACAAGCATGCCTTGGATCCTTATGACCATCAAGGACACATGCACCAAAAGGGTGTGTAAGCTTCTCATTGATGGTATTGCTACCTGCTATTGGCATCAAAAATTCTCCAACACGTCCGTTTCCAACTCAAGGAAAAGATTGTGATAGCAGCCGAGTTCGGAAGGCATGTCGATAGCACCGACTGACGAGGAGGCAGTTACGGTGTCCAGTCGTTCTCCACCTGCGAAAAGAGGCACAACTTGCACTAGAAAGTTTAATGTTGGGGTTCTCTTTACCATGAACATGAAACTGATACTATACTCAAGAATGGGGTTCTCTATTAGAGTTTCGATCCGCTCCCTCCTCGTCCCAAAATTGGATTCTCTCTTTTGTTCCGAGAATTCCGGCGCCAGCTTCGTCGCTGAGGACACTTTCTTAACACTAAACTTTGACGCACTTCTGAAAAATGCTCGGCCAAACCTGGCTGCTTCTTTTCCAGCTACTTGTCATATTTCTTTAGCTCTAATTAGAATAAATTTAGAACAAGAAGTACTTCTCTGCACTAGATGGAATTGGACTTTGTCGGGCTCATACCGAGCTGTGAGGGGCACGTGACCAGCAAAGCTTACAAGAAAATAAAATAAAATCCTGTTAACCGTTCTGAGTAGCCCAAAAATACTGAATTCTCTTTTCGTCACTTTTCTCGTTGAAAAATTGCTGTTACATGCGTGCTGGTATTATGTTGTGTAAATGTACCTAACAATTAAAAAAAACAGACGTTCGCTCGCAGTCCCTAGAGACGGAACATGTTCATGTTTGCAACGCCATCTCAAGCAAACTCGTGATTTACACATGGGTATCAGCAATATCGTACATGTGTCTTAGCAGCATTAACGATAGATTATTCAGCGCTACTTCGTAATATATGAGGGATGAAAGTATAAATTTATGCTTGCAAGCCGGCACAAGTTCAAAGCGAAGGCTTTAAGAACATGCTTGGTAAAATCACTAACTCAGAGTTAACAAACTTATTAACTATTTGAGTTCCATTTTTACTGTATGATTCGAGACTCTATTCCAACCTAGGACCAACAACGCATGCTGATCAGAGCAGGAAAACTACTCATGAATAAAAATTAATATTTCCACATACTAACGAACAAATACGCAATTTATTCATTAAATACTGAGCTTGAATCGACCTCTCTAGTATTCTTCTAAACTGTTGTGCACGAACACGTCACTCCTTGGATTTGAACTCCTTGTTTCTCTTCTGCTAATTCAAACCCATGCCATTTTGTTCCTCTGGATTCTATATGATATTATACATATATTATGCAATACAGACTTTTGCAATAATCATGTTGTGGTTACTTGTTGCTCAACCTACGTCAAAAATGTCAATCAGTTTACTGGTTACACTCACTTGTTTCGATCTTTGTGTTTATATCATAATTATAAATGTTCTGCATTCATGTTTCCAGCATGTTTGCTTTCTGCTTGTCTACCAATTCCATTATCGTTCCCTGCGTTTTCTTGCCTAATTTAGGCTGCTGTGATGCACATATTACTGTGGAAACCAAACCAACTCATTAGCAAAATTAAGATTGGGATGAAAGTGTAAAAAATTTAAGCAAGGACTTAAATTTCCTTACCGTTGTTAAGTAATGAATTCTATATTTCTCGTAAGGCATACGAGTTGTTTTCTGCTCAGAAATTCGTAGAAGCAGGTTTCAAGGTGACCCAGCCAACAAGTCATGTACCTCGAAATATTCATTTTTATACACTTGCCCGAGTCATATTTTAGATTACATTCTTTACCCATCAAGCCCTCTCTAAATTTGTCTATAACAGCGACAGATTTAACGTTACTTCACTTACATATGTGTCTTTGTCCATTTAATTTTGCTTCTTTTACTTAAATCATAATAATAATTAGTATTACCACAGAAGATTCCTGTGATTTTTCAACTTACCAACTTATTACAAAAGATCACGTGGAATTCATCAAATCAACATGTCAGACGTTACCACTCCCGGCAGATATATTTCGCCTGTGAGCGAAGAATGAAAACATCGCTCTACGTAACATACAAGGGTGATTGCGGTTAGCAACGTTATATCGAGAGTAAGCATTGTTCTACGTATATAACCATAGTAATCTTGTTTGGCAACATCATTTCAAAAACCAGCATTTCTCTACATATATTTCTAAAATTATTATTACCACCCGGAAATGTCTGAATAGCAAGAGGGTATCCTAACTTAAAAAAGTAAATTAAATAAATTAAGGATCGGGCATGCTTGGCTTAGAGAGCTACACTAATATACATCAGAATCAGGTTAAAATTACTCAAAAGTGTAATTGCAAAGGCCATGGGCCTCTATGTGTCAAGATAATATTCACAAGGTTACTGAACTGCTAAATATGTTAACAAATTTATCGTGTTGATAGCACTTTTCATGGATATCCATGTTAAGTAAAATAGATTAACAAATGAGTCGTTCTAAGAAATGAATTTTATTTGATGTATTAAGATTAACATTATTATTCGTAGATGATGCATGATAAGGATACTTAGAAAGAAAAAAGGTACTTCATTTATTTGTTATGTCAGTTTGAAAAATTAGAATGACTACTCCGTCAAGAGTTCCTCATTTCAATTTGAATAGAATTAAGACTGTCAGGTGAAATAGATTTTCGAAGCATTGATTTAAATGTCCCGAAATTATGTTAACTATCGTAACATTTACCTTCATACCAAATGTCTATTCTCATGCACAAATGACGCAATATATGAATTTTGAAGATGAAGCATGCCTTTAAATATGTTTGTTTATACGTACGTAGAATGTACGCTGGATTTCGTAATATACTTAATTTTGTACAACAGAAATACTCGGGCACCGAAATTCCGACACAATTTTAGTATTAAATACATTTAAAGGTAAATGACATCTCTTTAAGTTCACAAATGTTGCACGAGATAAAACCATTTGGAATAACAGCAGATGGTGCTGACATCGGCCGCGTATTCCAAACTCAGAATCAGTTCGATCAATTTGCATTTTCTCGTTGATGCGTCGCCAAATTCAATACACCCAGATAGGATGTAACTTAAACTGAATAACATGTGGTATAGCGTCCAACTCCTGCAAAGTCGCTCCCCTATTCCAGCGGCGGCGGTGGCGTCGTAACGCACCGCGAGGCAGCAGTCATTCTCCAGCGCGGACTGACCTTGAAGTCAATGAATGCGAGCACCCGCGAGAGGGCGGAGCTTTGCCAAATGGGGAAATGAGGAGGCTCATGTGGGGGTGCTTCGGGGGAGAAGCAGGTCAAAGACTTTGTGTTTTAATCCGACGAAATTCGGTACTGACGTTAGCAGACTTGTGGCTAAGAATTTCCGAAGACATAGGAGTTAAAAAGAATGAAATTCTTCATACGACGCCAGTCTCACGTTGCCTGTCGGTCTGAAAAGATGGAGGAGATTGTAAATATTACTCGGAAATTTCGACTGATTCATTGTTAGAAATTATTTCATTTACGTCGATTTGAATGCTAAATTCATTTCTGTTCGGCTTACATTCATTTCTACAATACTACGAGTAACTCACACTGTTGATGAGAAATAGAAATTTCTACAAATAATTTTTTCAATGTTCCTTCATTGGATATAATTTCGAGTACCGATTGCCCTCCTGTATATTTGCGACAACTAGTATAGATCCAACTTTTTTGTCACCGCTATTTATTTTACAATGATTTTGTAATAAATGAACATGGTTTTTTTCTTTTTCTTAAACAGCAAAGTTCACACAATGTAACTTTGAACTCGCTTCACACCGTTAATATGCATCTCGCCAAAACTAGATAGTGCAA
>VOMN01123139.1:0-16086 GCA_014899125.1 Orchestia grillus
TACCGTGTGAATGCACCGCCGGCCACCTGGGCACTGACCGGTAACAGGTTAAAATACTCTTTAGTGATCACTGCAGCAAAAAGCATCTGGCACAGACATTCCAGTGAAAATGAACGGAGTACCTAGCATATCGCTGTTTGACGTCACAACTTAGGTCCAGAAAGTCAAAGAAGCCAACTGAATATTGGAATACCGAAAGTAGAATGAATTTAGCAGAATTCAAGCAGGAATACTAAAAATAAATATCGCTCCGAATTCTCCTTTTTCTTTCCAATTTCCACACTGCGTTGCTGTGGAAGGTAGCCAAGGGAACGACCACCACGCATTGCCGGGTAGGCCTGGCACATAACTCTCTCAGAAAACATTGCACGTACCAGCTCCAGTGAGATCTCCCGTGAAGATCTTTACGCAGCTCCTTCAGGTAGGTCTGTCAGTTGATCCTCCCGGGCCCCTGTCAGTTCATCCTCTGAAGCTGGTCTGTCAGTGTCAGTACATCCTCTAAATTTCGTCTGTCAGTACATCCTCTAAAGTTTGTTTGGCAGTACGAGTGCATTATCTAAGGTTTGACTGTAAGTACATTTTCTGAGGTTTGTCTGTCAGTACACCCTCTAAGCTTTGTTCGTCAGCACATCCTCTAAAGTTTGTCTGTCAGTACACCCTCTCAGGTTTGTCTGTCAGTACACCTTCTAAGGTTTGTCTCCCAGTACACCCTCTGAGGTTTGTCTGTCAGTACACCTTTTAAGGTTTATCTGTCAGTACACCCTCTCAGGTTTGTCTGTCAGTACACCCTCTCAGGTTTGTCTGTCAGGTCATTCATTTAAGTAAACCCCTCAGGTAACTGTGGTGTATTTATCGGGCACTTCAGTAAAAGTCTAACACTGGCTGATTTTTAACCAGCCGCTGACCTATTGAGGAGGGTGATCTGGAATACTATCCATACGCCTCAGTTGGCAGGCACAATACCACGGCAGACGGACTATTGGTGTACCAAAACAGCCACAGCGGTGTTCCACATCAGCAACAACCGTGTATTATGCAACCCCTGTCGTGTACTATGGCAGCCACAGTTGAGTACTATGGCAGCCACAGTCGTGTACTATGGTAGCCACAGCCTTGTACTATGGCAGCCACAGTAGTGTACTATGGTAGCCACAGTCTTGTATTATTGTAGCCACAGTCGTGTACTATGGTAGCCATAGTCGTGTATTATGGCAGCCACAGCCTTGTGCTACGGCAGCTACAGCCGTGTACCCTTGCTGCCACAGCCGTGTACTACAACAGCCACAGCCTTGTGCGTATCACAGTAGTCACAGAAAAGAATGAAACTTTATTCCAACAGCGTTGACGTAGAGTACAACATTTGATTTTAACTGCCGTGTGATTACCGCTGGGGCGCGTGAGTGGTCGTGCACCTTGACGGTGTCCGACGGTAACTGTACAGTGTCACAAAGTTACTAAATGACACTTTGTTGTACCACAGCTTACAGCTCGGCCCAAAAAGAAGGTATCGGATGGTTACGGTACAGTGTTAATAGGTTACCGAATGACACCTCCTCATGTACTACACTTGGCAGCTCGCCACAAAAGGAAAATGTTCAACAATAACGGTACTAAGTTATGAAGTTACTGAATGACACCTATTGTGCAACAGTTGACAGCTGGTCACAAGACGTCCACGCCCTCACGTAGCCCTCACCACGACGCAGCCCCCTGTTGCAGCTGTGCTCGGCTCTGGCAAACCTGTTGATGTTCCTCAGAATTGCCATCTTATCGCAGTGCGTCTTCTCCAGTTCCAAACAAAGAGGTTATCTCAAGAGTTGAAAGCGCTTGGAGACGTTGTAAATCAATATTCACTTTCGGGTTCTACTAGATCCTTGTCACATAGTATTCGAGTTTTCATTTCCCTGATAAGTGGAAGTAGAGTGATAGTGAGAGACCTTCCATTTTCTATACATAGTATCCGAGTTCTCCCTTCCCTGATAAGTGGAAATAGAATAATAATGAGAGACCTTCCAGTTCCTCACCATTGAGGACACAATTTGGGGCCTACTTGGTCTCACAGTGAGAGAAACATTTGGAAAATGACTGTTCCGAGCATAACTGTTTTGCCGGCCCCATTGATCAATTTTAGGAATAATTCATAAAGATACCTACATTATTGTAGTCAAAATTATAGGCAATTATTGATATTCTGACGAAAACTTTTAGGTTTTTAGACCAAAATTTAGCTCATTCATAGCCACATTGTGAACTTATAATTCCGTAGTTATTCATAAACATTTGGAATGAAGTAAAAACAATTTTTCCTATGATATAAAACAGACAGACTCAAAATGTGTCAATTAGAAGGAGATACGATAAATTTAAAAATGGGGAGACTTTTCGTGGGCACTTGCTGTGGGACAAAATTGACTCGTCTGATCCAGCCGCGCTGATATGCGACAGTGTCGTAGATAGGATGCTGAATATTGTATCGTAAATCAGTATCATCTAAAGGAAATTAGATGTTCGATTTGACAGAATACGATTCGACAGTATTTTGGCTGACGTAGTTTGGTCATGAATAGTTGATTTCAAACGAAACAATGAGAGAGATTTCAATACCTATTACATGCTTCACTAGAAAAATACCATTTTAGGTAAAAACGTGGTGAGTCTCGTCTTTTTTGACGAATAGGGTAATGTACATTTAAGTTTGTGATTTATTCTTGAGGTAATTCTTTTCATACATTGTTACTTAAAAGTATAATGGAAATGATACCATGGAGCAACAGCGATCAATTCTCCGCATGAATACAAAATCTCCTTCTGTCTCTGAATCATTTCGAAGTCTCGGAGCGGTGTTTGGCTGCGGTGTTGGTCAAACGAGGACTGGACAATAATGCTTAAGAATTTCTCTTCAGGAGTTTACAATTTCGAAAATATTACAAGCAGAAGATTGTGACCGATGTTCAACAAAAATGAGCTATTCAATGCTTTCGTTAACGGATGTATGAAACTATGCATAATCTGAAAATTTACACCTGAACTCAAGATATCTTTAACAACTGTTTTCTGGACAATAGAAAATACTTGGTAACGTCAAAAAAATGGATTCGGTTATCCTCCACGATTTTACAGCACTGATCCTCAAAAGTATCGCCGGTTCTTGTCGTGATCGTCGTTGTTATTTTGGCTAACAAAAAGAGCCGATTTTATCTCGAATATATAGATACTCTTTTTACAAGAGCAAGCGAGTAGGCTAGTGGTTGGATGCAAGTGAATCATCAAAACAGTTGCCTAACCACCCTTACATCTTTAACTGGCAATGGTTATTGTATGATGGTCTTTCAATTATTCAATAGTTCAAAAATAGTTTTTGCACATTTGGAGACACTATTGGTAAAAAACATCCTAGACTTGTGAATAGGATAGTCCCAATTTTACTCTACCACCTACGTGCATTGAGGGTCTGGTACCGAAGTATTCAAGAACTATTAACTGTCTGAAAATTTCAAAGGTTGAATTGTTTAATTTTACTTGATCCTCCATATTTTCCTAACATCGCTATTACTTATTTTACCATTATAAATTTTTCATACGCAATGAAGAATTCTCTCAAAAAAGCTTGGTGATCGAAGCATTTGAACTGTTTATCTCATCAAAGGATGATCATATTTGAAAGAATGGGTTAAAAATTCAGAAGTTTTTAGGGGAGAAGTCGTTTTTCAATACGGTGACTGTTCTGAAAGAAGTAAGTTTTCTATTTTCAAACATATATCGTACATCATATTGTAAGAGTGTCTTTCCTAGTGCGACAAATTGATGCTTCAACAAGAACGTTTTCTGTACATCGTGAAGTTCTAGCCATAATGTATGGTCCCCTTCAGCGTACAAGCGTGTCGACCATTACAGTTCCGTTGTATATCTTGAATTCGTCGTACAATTTTCATACCAACTTGGCTGCTCTATTTTACAACGTGATGCAACCTAGCTCCATTCGGTGAGACTTGACCTCAAGACGTGAGATGGAGGTCATTCTACTGGTGGGTTCACTGAGTATGATATTTTTATGCTGGTGCAAAAATTTCAGGTGGTGGAACACAATATACGAAAAAATATCCTTTTAAAATGCCTCGTAAAGTGCCGACATGTGTCTGAGTTAAATAAATAGTAACATCAACAATACTTATTCAGCTGTAAAAACTCGATGTCTCGTGATGCTACACAGAGCGCAGATGTCAATGAAAGAAGTACAGGGTGAAGTCTCCTAACACCTGTCCCAACTGTCTGACACACATTTTCCTATCAACTACGTTTGTGTCATTAATTTTCTTAATGGTAGGTCACAGAGTTTCGTCCTGGATGGTTCTAGAACCATCAGGAGTAGTCAGTAACTCAGTTCTAGAAGATAATTCTTTACCTAGAGAGTGAAATGCTATTTTTGAGTTGCTGATGATGCTCCTCGGTCTCCCTCTCGGTGTACTTATGTCAGTCTCGCTAAACTAGCTACGATTGAGCAGTCTAAAAAAATTGCCAGCAATATCGCGAGCGGGAACATTAGAAGGAGAAGGCTATAGAGTGCAGCAAGTGCATAATGCAAGTCGCCTATAAGACACGTGCGGCTGCAGCTGTTGCCTCTACGCGCATGTACATCTGCCGCGGCACAATAATTACACAGCAGCCTTGACACACATAGCGTGTGTGCGTACGTCACCCACCGCCTGGTCCCTCGCTACTACTTACAGTTCTGCTTTCTTTGATATCGCCTCTTACAACGCACACGTGCACGTTTCCTCCTCAGTTCGGTACTCCACTCAACAATCTCAATTCCTCAGGGTCATGGTAAAAAGTATTGTAAAAAATAAATCTTTGAACATTCAATGCAGTTTTTAAAACATTTCTTACATACATTTGTTAACCGTTATTTTGATATATTTTAAGAAGAAGCTTAAAACTACATCGTTTAATTAATGGCTTATAAATCATCATGTACACTGAGAAGTACGGCAATGCCGGCGTGGTGCGCTGCACTTGTATGCCAGCACAACGGAGAACTTCTTTCAGACATCGCAGTATTTTGCTTCACTGAGACTACGCTTTCAATGAGACTACGAAACATAAAAGGCCACTGATGCTCTTAAATAGACATCTCAATTGTTTTGAGAAATAGGTAAAAAAAATTGAAGAATTTATGCAGACAACACAATTATTATCTTTAATTCTGTCATATTTCATACGTCCACTGGCAAGAAAGATCCTCTCTTATCTCATTGCACCTTGTAAGTTCAGCGTTGACATTTCTCTAATGTTACAGAATAGGATTTAAAATATTCTTCCTCTGATCAAACAGAAGTCGCAGCCTACATCCCCAGTTTACATTCCGTCGCGCATCGGTGGCACTTCGCTCGGCACAAAGCAAACCGCAAAATTTCGGCTTAGAAAAAAAGTGGATTTTTTGGGAGGAGAGGGTCATTTTTGACCTACTTTGCATGTCGCTACTGAACAGCATCGCTGAAAAAAAGACGTCGGTTATGGCTTGCTATGCAGATTTAGGACTAAGCTCAATTCAACGAGCAATGCCACTGGTAGGAGGGACTCCAGTATTTCAGAAATTCATACCGTTTCTTTTGGCAATCGAATGAATTCATTAACAGAAATTGAATTTCAGTTTTGATCTTCGGCACAGTTTGATACACATTTTATGAAATCGTGCGCTTGTGCTACTCATTTCAACGCTACACTGCTTGCTCCTACGGGTGGCGTTTGAAAAGCAAAGTTGAAAGAGGTCTGGAGCAGAGAAGGCACTGGATTTAAAACTCAATCTTGCACACACACACACAATTAAAAATCTGTAACTTTAAAAAAGCTGAGGAAGATGATCATTGTCTGTAATATATTGATTAACTAAAGTATCTTTGCATTCACCTATCATGCGCTGTACTAACCCTGTTACTTGAACCACTTCTTACTCGGACAAGTCATTAATCAAATATAACTACTTGTTATTCGAATAAGTCTTTGTTCTAGCAAAATGACTTATTGCTCGAAAAAGTCATTAAACAAATATAACGACTTGTTATACAAACAAGTTTTTGTTCTAGCAAAATGACTTGTTACTCGAACAAGTCATTAACCAAACAGAACACCTTGTTGCTCGAACAAGTCGTTAACCAAACATAACACCTTGTTACTCGAACAAGTCATTAACCAAACAGAACACCTTGTTACTCGAACAAGTCATTATCCAAACCAAGTATAAAAACAGCGCCTTGTCCCGTGAGTACATTTTCGATCATCAGAGCTGTAACAGAAATGTGCTTGTCTTCACAGCTGCCCTTCCGACGTTGTTAAAAAGTCAGGTCACTTCATCTAGTATTAAGGTCTAATGTATTTTCAGAAATAGGCCTAAAATTACATCGTTTAATTTATAGCGTAAAAATCATCTTGTAAGTTGAGAAGTAAGTAAAGTAATCATCTTGTACGTTGAGAAGCAATGCCAGCGAGGTGCGTTGCTCTCGTCTCCCAGAGCTACGGATAATTTGTTTCAAACATCTCAGTTCGAAAACTTGAACATGAGAGTTTTGTCGTTTTAATTGCATGTAAAACAGCATAAGTACGAAATTACGGCAAAAAAATAAGTTTAGCTAATTTTTAAGGCATTCTTCTTATCGAAGCGACTGCCATTCTCTGGTGAGTACGCTGAGGCGTCTTCTACCTCAAGTTTCACTATTGTGATGCATTATAGATGTTAGCTACAATGTGCCACTAGTGATATAAAAATGAATATATATCTTTTCGTACATCTAAATTACATTTTAAAGTTTGATGTTTCATTGAGGAGTGTCTTAGAACGTACTATTTCTATACAGAGTGTAAATACATACAATTATACATATGTAAAAATTTGTACAAATGTATATGGGTAAACAATTCATTTGAAACTCGAGCTTTTGGTTAGTGCAACTGGCCTCAGGAGTCAATTGAATTCGATTATCGAATTACCACTCCAAAAAGGGCGAGGGAAAGGGTCAGAGAGAGGAAGACCTGGATCTAACGAAAGTTATCAAGAGAACAGACACCTTGTTATCAATCATACCAATGTTTACTTCATATAACCTTTGATTATCCCTGGTGGTACTGCTAAAGAAAAACTACAAAAAAAAATTCAAATTCTTTTCACGATGTGTTAAATACTTTAAGTAGAAAACGGCTTAAGAATGCATCCTAACTTTTCACAAGTACACTCACCCGTTACCAGTCGACCTAATTCTAGTTATGCACAAAACAAAAATCATATTCTAAATGTTCTCAGCACACGTGTAGCAGAATATCAGCTCGGTAAAAGCCGTATTAATGGTATATGAAAATATCATTGAAATTTCGATTGTATTGTTACTCTTATATTGAAATTAATGATAAACTAATGAAGTTCAAGCGAATTTTTTATGTTAGGATGATTTTATTTGACATATTCCGAAGATGTAATCTTGAGACTTTTTTAGGTGAGTAAGTTTTGACCTTAATTTTCAAAATTGGGGAGACAAACAAAGGCAAGCCAGAGTTCGATGACTGCCTGTGTTATTAACTATTGTTGTTGTCTTGAACATAAAATTGCTGCCGAGAACAGTGGGTGAAATAATTTCGTAGTTAAAATAGTACTTTCGAATTAGTTACGATTCACTGCGAGTGAAAGACATTAGAAGGATGGCACAGAGATATTAGTTACGTTTAGGAGTCAACTCAATGCTATGAAGAATATTCATTTATTTGGAAAGGGTGCCACTCTTCCATAGCGTTAACGATTTCACGGATGATCGGATGATTGCCTAGATTAACGAAAAAAATATTTAACATAATAAAAAACAGAGCCTCTATCAGTGATTTTGCAAATTAATAGAAGTGCTAGGAAAAGATAATTGCCTGCAAGAAATGAACGTTTGAGGTTTATTATAAAATGTACCAGAACTCCCAATACAAATAAAATACTGACAACTTATCTAAGTCTTTGTATTCTTTTAAATCGATCACATGTTGTGTTGCTTTTATCTTTGTGTTCTATTATATTACTCACATGCTATATTGTCTTCGTTCTGGTATTCTATTGCATTACTATTTTGTATTTGTTCTAGTTTTTTATTATACTACTTCGTAAAAGTTTTCTTAGTAAGCTCCCGGACAAAAAATAGTCACTTGCTAATAACATGATGTGTCACATTAATGGTATAGACTGGTTAATAAAGAACCTTTAAGTGCCCTATTGTACACCTGTTTGATTTTCAGCCACTCTTGGAACAACTGATTTCGTAGTGCGGCCACAGTACGTGCAAGATCTTCTCGACGTCTAACTTGTCGTTCTAGGGGGTCCTGTAAAGTTTCTATTCGGTTCATGTCTGGGGACTTAGCTGTCCAATCGAAATGCCAGACATATCATGGATGATTGTTTTGCCAATTAATAGCAGTTCCAGTCCGAAGCTCTCTGGAATTGTCATCCTAAAAGATAGGCAAAGGAACAGGTTTTTCTGTATTCAGATATTGTGCAAATGGTAAAACTTGGATACCTAACAGCTCAGTGTAGCTATACTGGTTCAGTTTGACGAATACCTCAACTAGAGGACCGACTTTTGTGTTGTCGAAACAGCCCCAGAATATGACAGGCATTTTTCCTTCTCCATGACAGACCTTCGAAAAATAATATGTGACTAATTTCTTGTCGGAGGAGCTGATTACTCTTATATCATGTTGCCTTCATCCAGATATTTGATTACATTACTTATATAACTGCTGCATACGTCCCGCTATCGTATTATACTGCCCTCATATTATGTAATGTATTTCGATGAGAACATTTCATGTACAATCCTCGTACGCATTTTGAACTGACATAAGAGTTTAAAAGTTTATTCTCAATCACAAATTTAACTCAAAGTTGAACTAAACGGTAGATGCGGATTCGCAGAATCAATTTTGCTCAGAAATAAATTTAAAATAATGAATATTGATAAATTTGAAATTCGTCAAGTCCTTATGAAAATTGTTTTTCCGATCATATTTCAATGCTTAACCTACTCTTTCTATTGTTTCAATTTTAACTCACGACGAAAGAAGAACAAAAAATTGCATTTTTCGCGTGTTGATTATGACATCATAGTTGCTATATTCAAGGCAATTATCTCCGACTTTGCACGACCTTTTCTGTACGAAAAAAAGTTAGAAGAAACGTTAAAATTTTTCCACTGCTCCACTTCTGGGAAAGCTCCCGTTAAGTTGGGGCAGCGAGTTGGGGGGGAGAGGGGGCAAACACGGGGCTTTTAGCGACCGCACATTTTACTGTAGCGTGTAACAATAAAAGTTTCATGGACGACGGACACCGCTGCTAACCAGCAACTACAGTTCTTGGCTCTCTAATCTCAGAGCCTGGTAACAGCTTTGACTTTTTTCTCTCGTCCATATTTCTGATATATGCCCGCCCGGTTCGACACGGCTGCGTGGGGCCCAGGCGAGCTTCTCGAAGTCAAATAGCTTGGTGCAGCATCAATAGAAATTTATTTGTTTATACATGTGTATATCAATAAAGTTTATTGCTCTCAAAATCATTAGGCAAGGAGATGCTACACATTGGATGCGGATGAAGCCCGTGCATTTTTGGTGTTTCATCCCCGAGGTAAATTATTCCTCGCTTGGGGACACTAATTATGAATGTTATAATTCATATTTTGGGCTTTAAACATGTATGAATTTGAAATAAGACTATCTAGATCCTATTCGAAAACCGTAATTTTGAATTAGTGTACAGGAATTTGCAAGTAGACGTCAACCGCTCTGCATCGCATCTGAAGCCTGAAGATTATATATAATCTTCAGGTTTCAGAATTATGAGTGATCGAAGCATCACACTAACCGACCATTATTTTAACGCTTGTTTTGTACCATAACGGTGCCGTAGGTTCACATCGAAGGAGGTCTCAGCAAAACAAACGAAGCCAAATGAGTCACGAAATTAAGGATTTCATTTTGCTGTGATCGGCTGCGTCCAAGCGGGACATTGTCGACGTAAACTCTGTACCTTTACGCATTGAAATACAAATAAGGACATCGAATGTAGCGATGATGGCAGTTTCCTGTGTTCACTATGGAGAAATTTGGCAGCTCAAGTAGAAACAAACACAGGACTTCTGAAGGGGCGTTCTCCAGTATGCTTCATCATGTGGGTAACCATCCAGCAAATTACACTGCAGTAGCGGTGAAAGGAATGAACGCAGCGTGTTCAGTTTAAAATAACCTGAAAATTGCATTTCATTCTCGATATTCGAGTCTGTCAGTTAATAGTACGGTAACATACCATCCTCTGCTGCATTGTGATGCCTCACAATATACTATTGCAACATAATTGCTACGTGCATTTAATGTCTAATCACGAATTGACAGTACTTCCCGTGAGATTCAGAGCAAATAAAATAGAGTGTAGAACTGACCAGTTAAATGTTTACTTCTAGAAATAATTTTATTGGTCTAAAGTGAACTAAAGCGCTGCGTGTTAATTAAATTAACTAAACGTTGCCAGCAGTGCCTTCAATATTACTCGAGAAAAAGCAACAGCTTTCATATAATTTTTTTTACATAAAATCCAGTTAAATAGAATCTGCTGTAAACGTGTTTTCCAGTTCGATTACGTCCAGCGTAACTGCACCCAGCTGGAATGCACGAGGCTTTGAGATCGATGTCCCGCCACCCATGACAAAATTCTACTAATGTATTCAAACCAGTTACCGTATGCACATGACCCCTTTATTGAGGTAAAAAGCGGATAGATTTGCTCCGCATGCAGGTTTGACCCTTTCTTCTACCCTTTCTTGAAGATCGCGGTTCATTTTTGAAACCACGAATAATGGAACTTGTTAGCCTTTGAATATGTAACGCCTCGTCCTGCAGACCGGATGGTGAACGTTATGGGACCGCCTCGACTTGATGGGAAATTTTCAAGTCGTTTTCTTTAAAAGAGAGCAGCCGAAAAACAAGAGCATGAAAATTTGAGAGGAGGAGAGCGAGGAGAAAGAGTGCAGTATCAGTACCATAAAGGATATGAAGGAAGAATCCTTGAAGAACATCAAAAGTAAATAATGCATGAAAATAATAAAAGAAAAGGACATGAGACTCGAAATCCCTCAAAGAATCAAAGGAAAACAAAGATATAAAGCGGATAATAAAATCTTAAGCAGTGCTAATGAGTTATTTAACTCAGAATAGCTTTAATGAAATGATGGCTCAAACATTTTCTAAAGATAAAGATCTCAGCAATAGGATATCGAGAAAGCATAAATTAAGCATTGAAGTCGCAAGTTTTTGCCTATTCATGAAAAGACATATCGTAAAAAATTGATTAGGGACTGAATAACTTTCTATACAATATAATGTAATTTGAAATAGGTCAAGTTAGAGGTTTAAAATTTGCTACTCATTAAGCAGCTTTATATAGTTCCAAACTTACCAACTGAGGAGGATTTATTCCTCAGACAATATTTCGTGAATCAAATACATTTTGAGACGAAGATCCTTTCGAATGTTTTCTTATTCGGAAAAATAAATCCTTTTTATGTTGTACAGAGCGAATAATACTGATCATTTTTCAACAGAGCCGAAAATAATGAATAATAATGACGGACATACTAATCGAAAAATGGAACAACATCGCTATCAGTCATCAGATATAATCAGTTGAATGCTTCTGTTAGTGAAAACCTGAGAAACACACTCCTTGCATCGGGGCTCGGAACGTCTGGCGAAACCGTACCTCATATTAATTCCGATAGGTACTGTAATACCGTACGTACTATACTAGTGATATTAGGTCGTCTCGGTGTTCCCCTCTGTGATATACGGCTAGCAGGACACTAACTTGCACTAGCAAGCATCGACTCATCTTGACCATTTTTCAGTGATAGGCTACGTCTGTAAAGTTCTGTAGCATGGCCTGACGCGTATAACCGAATCACTTTGTGTAGAGCTACGTTTACCTTCAGCATACCTCATCACTGCCATATAAAAGCTGAACTGTTGTAGAACATTCTCCGTTGATTTCAACTTCATCCTACACCTTTTAATCTCTGTCACTCTTGTTACATGAGCTGGTGAGACAGTTGGGTCTAGTGTGCCGTGTGATAAAGAGATCTTGCTGTCCAAAATGAGACGCACAAAAGTGTAAGGTAAACAAAAGTCCAAGGAGTTCTAGCAGAAAAATAGAACATCTTATCTCTGAGATTATAAATTCTCGCTAAACTAAAATTTAACCCTCCTCTACACCGAAACAATTCAAACATGCTACATAGTAAATCAAGCAAGTTACTAGCCATACTGTACATATAGACCAACTATCCTTGGTTCCTGACTTACTATCCTTTGCTTTTGTCTAACTATCCATTACTTCTCACCAACTATCCTTCGTTTACAAACTAAATATTTTTTGCTTCTGGACTAACTACTATTTTTTACCTGTAAACTAACTATCCATTGCTCATAGACTAACTATCCTTTCTTCCTGGACTATGTTTTTTTCCCCGACTAAGAACCCTTTGCTCGTGGGTTGTGGCTGTGTGGCAGAGCTACATCATCACCCGACAGCAGCCAAGGCTGTACCCCCCCGCACAGGCACACTTTCTCCACTGTCGCTCACAGGCTAAGGTTACGAGGACAGTTAGCGCGTGGTGCGTTTGCATAAGACGCTGGCATCTCCTACACACAATCTGCTTGCCACTAGATGCTAATTAAACCCGTGCTACAATAATTAACAAAAGCACGTTCCTTATAAAATTACTCGTAGCTCATTGACATGTGGTGAAAACGTCATCGAAGAGTCATGTATGCATACGTGGAGGTGGTGCTGAAAGGCAACCGGACAACTTTGAACTGTTATGATTTTGAGAGATTCTATACGAGCTGTTCAGATTGTCGCTACTGCACAGCTGAATAAGTGTTATACTAACCAAAATATCGTCATTTTTCTTGGACGAGCTGTCGTTTGTATCAATGACCTTCGGGAGGTCGTTTGACCTATTGAGTTCGAATAAAGTTAAATGGAGTCGCCTGAGTGACATTATCGTGAGAATGCTTGAAGTCTGTTAGATCTATAAGGGAAAGAAAGTACTCATTCACAAAATAGAAGATAATTTCAAGCCACATGTGTTTTCTTCGCAGGATGACAGGGTACGATGATGCAAAAGACTCGTGATTTGCTCTGTAACTTCAGTCGATATTTGGCAGTTGCAATACCTGGAAAGCGACCACGGTTTGATTTTAAGTAATGCGGCGTTTACAGTTGAAATGTGCAGTAATAAGGGCGCCAGTAAAACTATGAATCTGTAGCATAAAAAGAGTTTTATTGTAATAACGATGTTATCCCGTACTGTGATACTAGAGATCAGCTGTAGCCAAAACCTCTAGGTACCGTAACGCCAAAGTCTATCCGTAACACCGGCGTCACAAGGCTGGTACCGTAAACACTGGGTAGGCAGGACGAAGAGAAAGCTGGTCTAAGGGAGGACACTCTATTCTCAAGGTCCTCCAGAAGCGTTGCTTTCTCTGCTAACCTTTTTGCCGAGTAGCAACTCAGAACCTCGAGATGACTGGACACGTACGTTAAGCAGAGGCACGCATGGCTTCGTTTTTTCTGGCAGTGAGAGACGCGCAGCAAACGCATTTAGAGCTAAAAAAGAGGGATTCTGTAGTGCCTCATCATGTTGGAATCGAAAAACGGTGAGGATTTGCTTAGCCTCGTATCAGATCTTTCGTTCTGATGACTGGGAAAACGCGATGAGCAAGTTCTCCCTTCATGTTCTAGACAGCTACGAGGCTAAAGAAACATGCGCTCTGCGTGCTGAGGAATAGCGTCAAAAACTCACGAAAGAGCGAATGGTACTAGCAGAAAATAGTCTGTGTGGGAAATCAACTGCATCGATTCCATAACTTCGTTATTAAAGAGTTCTTTTGCGAGTCTCACTACCGAGAAAGAAAAATCTGTTATCAATTTTAACTCATTAAATTAATTTGCACATCTTTACTCAACCAAGTCGTAAGTTTATGCCGTGACTATTGCTTGAATTAGTTTGCAACATATTGAACGATTTTCATAGTGAGACTTGACAATGATAATGAGATGAATAACCGCCGCAATTGGTTTCAGAATTGCCCCGTTCAGTTTTTGATCTGTTCATATGTACATCATTTTTAAACTTCATATTTTTTGGATGATCATCGTAATCTGACGTTATAACGATATGTTATCTTACTACTCTCATGCGTGTAACTCCGGTTGGTCTGATTTTATTAAGGAATGAACTTGTGAAATAAACACAGAAGGCACAAATTGAGGGTACAGTCTTGAAAATTTCTTCTTTATTTCTCTTTTCTTTAAGTCATATTTGTATACAATGATTGTGAATGATCTTAAAAAGCGAATGATTATAAGTTTAAAAAAAAATTAATGATGCTATTGGGCACAGCAAGTCGATTTTAATCGCTGCCAGCTATACCAGGTACGCCAAAAGATTTTCCCATCAAAATACCAAATTTAGTTACAAAATAGAAAAGGTAGGAAAAAGAAACAAGGTGAGAAGATTTAAAATAGAGATAACAACGAATTGGAACAAATAAACTTTAAAAAGTCTCCACTTAAGCGTGACCACAGCCTTCAAATTCTTAACGATCGAGTTACAAAAAAAATCATGGTGTCGATGCTGAATTTTGTTCAAGAACTGAGAAGAGCTGCTGCAGAGCCGCCGCTCTAAAGGGCCTCTTACTCCAGCGTCCGTCGCACTGACGTCTCGGCTTGGAGTTGACCTGAGTTCTTAATTTTAAAATCCACTCAAACTCTCTTTGCCCTACTTCTGGATCCCATTAGAGTTGTGAGCCGGGGCTCAATTTTGTGTGAATACAAAATGAATTTAAAAATATTTTATTGTCAAAGTATCAATAAACAATTTTAGCTGTTCAAAGCAATTTTAACATTAGAGAAAGCCCTTAAAAATTGTGTGTTATTTCAAGCCAGCTGTAGTAATTATTGAAATCCCAGACAGCTTATGGCAATTGAATGGATTTTCGACCCTTGAAAATATCCCGTGAGAAAGCTGCCTGAATTCTATCACAGCGGTAACTCACGACAGAGTCCGCAGTGAAAAATTTCGCGTCTGACCAATTGAAAATTTTGTCAACGGCACGGGAAGTTTCGTTCAACATGTTCTTTCCTTTGGTATGCCGTTTGTTCTCGAGGACTGTGGTAAGTGCTGTTCAGGTTGCGTTTCACAAGTTTTCGATTTCAAGTTGTCATCACTAATCTTTCTGAGAGATTCCCAGTATTTTATCTAGCTTTTGCGAGGATTTTTTACCAACATATTATTGATGCACTACACGGCTCGTTTGGGACGTACGGACCATGTTCTTCCTGGCCGGAATGGTCTCTGAAGAAATANACCGAAAAGAACCCAGTTGATGTTTCAAAAACTCTCCTCATAATATGCTAATTGTTGACGCCCACAGTTTGATGCCGTGTTTCTTTAGTTGCTGCTGTTGAGTAGATGTTAACTCAACGTTGTCTCAATGTAAAACATGAATCAAAAAGACAATTTTTTGCGCTTTATAAATTTTAGGTTAATATATTAACTCATGATGTTTCTAAACCTAATTAAATTCGATTAGAAAATTTTTCTGGCTCACAGACAAGTCCTAATGTCAAATCTTTAGATGCAGAGGCGTCAGCGTGCACGTCATTGCGTAAAGAGCTACAACGTACGCATACAGCCCCATGTCTGTCGAATAGAAAAGATTCACACATCAGTCAAATTGTCCGTCAAGAGTGTTGAAAACGGAGCTCCAGCTGCTACGCATGAGGGCAGAATTCATTTCCAACAGGAATTTCGCTCCACAGTTCGTAATAGAAACTGAACGAGCTGTAACTTGATGGAACGGCGGAGGCATTACGTCGTATTGATAAAAAGCAGTTATGGCACAAGGGCTCCTCACTCAAAACAAAGTCCTGCATGGAATAATGATTTGATAATTTGCAGTTGTGGGCATGACACGATTGATCCACGATGTAACAAAATTTCATTCTGTGAT
>VOMN01123142.1:0-18245 GCA_014899125.1 Orchestia grillus
GGTATATATCCTGATCCCGGTTCGTCGTCATTCCTCATTTGATGGTAAACCTGTACCTGATGTACATTACTAGTGGTAAATAAATGTTTCTAAATATTTCTACGAACGTTACAAAATGCCTCTGTAAAAAGTTCACATTATTTAGAATGAACACCCATTTTTATCCGGTTTACTAAATAGCTTTGAAGAAATTGATGGGCGGTAGACGTCAGAAGATCTCAAAAATACTCAAACAACTTCAAGAGTGACTTAGGCCCATCGTGTGAAATATTCATCTCAAGGTTTAATACGCACGTCGCCAAGCGCCACCCAAACATAATGACTACGGTGATTCAAAACAAAGATTACCAAAAAAACGTAAAAACATTAGCAATCGATAACGTTTACAAAATTTAGGCTCTGCGCTCCTTAATAGGATTCATACAAGTGGTTCATACATTACGTACCCTAATAGTATACCCGCATCAGAAAAATTAATTCATTGAGTGGATTCCGAAGGATAATTTTGGAATCTATGGGGTTTTGTTCAAAAGTCTAGTAACACTAAGAACCTCGAACTGCAGAACTGGCATTCGTGAGCATTGCAACTCAAATTTTGAAGAGAAATCATTGCGTAGTCAACAGTGAGATATGCTCAAACTCAAGTTTCTAGACCGGATTGTTCGTCAAAAAAATGAAGACTGCAACCTCTTGTTCATTTTGCATTAAGAAATCGAGCAGGCTGTTCACTATACGACTAAATGACATCTGTTAGTTCCTTTGACTGCAAAAAATTAAATATCGAAAACGATGCCTATTACGTTTATTCAGTCATTTATGCTATCTAAGTTTCCATGAAATTTAGCTAATCAACATCGTAGAGAAAGTCGGGTGAGGTCAACTTGCGTGATTACACAACGCAAGCGTGTGTCACTACGTATGTGCGACCTCTGTCTGCTGCTCTAGCGATCGTGTGAGAGAGTGATACTGATAATTAAAGTAGCCGATAAGGTCTAAAAAAGGACCTAGTGCATAATTCTATTTCCATGCTCTTAAAGCCAATGTGGTAAGCAGAGTTACTGTCATTACACAAAGGGTTGATGAGCCCCACTGTATGAAAGTAGAGCTAACCTCCTTAAATTGAGTCCCAAAACGCCGTAAATCGACCGAAGCGACCCTTGATCTCGAAGACAATGTGTCAACAATCATACTTTGAGAACTCTGGGAAAGAAATGCAGAGCGAAGACATTGACAGAAACATAAGTTCGCTAACCTATACCGACTCGTTCATTCATATACATAGGCTGTCGGAAAAAAAATCCGTAACCAAACTATGATTAACCATGGAATATTTACTTAATACTGTACAATTAAAGATTGTTTTAGATAATGCAAGACCTAGACTAGAAATAGGTACAATAATTAATGTTGTTCGTTATAAACATTGAGAAGGAATCATACGAGATTTGGAAAACGCTTATAGTAAGATTTAACTGTGGTAGCACATTTTCGCGAGCCCCTGCAATTTCGATGGACTAACTCTGGGTCGCGACCAGGGTATGAGATGGGAATCCTTGTTGTGCATCACTGAAAAGAAGTTCACGTGTTGCTTAATGATGAGTACAAAACTGCATTCACGTACATTCTTGGTACGCCGTAGACATCATGAGCTATGATGACTGAACTCGGTCTTGACCCTCTCCCGACTAGCTCGGGAACCTCGAACTCCGAATCCTAAATTGGTTCAGTTTTATCAGTGCACTCGTTGATCAAAAAATAGCAGCCGCGGGTAGGATATTCCACTCTTTGAAACCTCGTTCAACTTTAAACTACAAATGTATTTTGAGGAGCGTGCAAGTGGTCGGAAATGTAGTCCGCTGCATTAAAAAAGTGAGCCTATCTGAACGCTGGAACTAAAGTCAAAATATATCATAAGTAAACGCGTGTCGCTGGTTGTGCGGTGCGCACCCAGGGTAACGCGATCCGCCTCCGAGGTATTAATTATGTCAACGAGAACCAATACTGCCACAGGAATCAATCCCTGAAGGTAAGCTCAACATTTCTACGTAGCTTTAAAAGGCGCAAATCCCTAAGTATAATGGATATATGTACTAATCATTAACGTAATTCTCGAGCGATGACCATTCAAAGCACAATTTTCAGTGTGTCATGTAGTAACAAAATGGTAGATTCGATCATTAATAACACTTTCCGCACACGTTGGGCCGCCGGTGTACCAACCTACTCCTTTTGTGTAATGGTTTGCCTGTGGGCCAACACGCATTACATTCGCGGTTACAGGAAACCCTCATATTTGAACCCTCATATTTGAACTATTAAAATAACTGAATACGATCAAAAAGAAAGGAAAATTCACGTAAGCAGGCGTATCTTCAAAGCATCGTCGCCGAATTCAAATTCGGCGCCCCATGTGGAACAGCCTAACTAGAAGCATTTGTGCGTTAGGGAATGAGTAACCACAGAAGTGTGATCTTTCGAGNAGAGGTGGGACCATTTAGTATACACTTCAAAAAACGTAGAATTTATGCACAGATATTTAAGATATTCAAGTTGTGTTCCCACACAGGATTCTATGAGCAGCAGGTTAAGAAAGAAGAGGAAGAGAAAAAAACGAATAATCAGCGAAGATGGCATGAAAATGAATAGAAGTAAATCAGGCTCGAAAGTTAGGAGTCCCAAAGACCTAGCTAAAGCTGATGTAACCTAGCAGAGATTCTCCGTAAAATATACTTTAAAAGTTACAAAATAAAAGTATAACTCTGATGTTTCCTATTCGTGTACGGCAATACGCAGCCGAAAAGTTTACGACTGCAAGCGGAAATAAGAGGAAATCAGAGAAGGCCTCTTCTTAGCACATACCCAATGAAACCAACACCCAGATCTTTTACTATTTCTTTGGGGCGTATTTTTCCAATGCTAACAAAAGGGTCGGATGCGTATGGCATATGAACTTATGATCTCGTGAGAATAAAAAACACAACCGACTCGCCTTTAAAAATTCTCTCATCAGACGAAATACAAATATCTTGACATTGTTATCTCCATTCAATGCCTGTATAAAATAACATATATATATATATATATATATATACATTTTGCTCTGAACCACGCAGATTTCCACCTTTCAAGTTACAGAAGCCCCTTAAACTTAAAGCTAAAATCTCATTTTGCACCAAGATCCTCGAAATAAAACAGCCTTATCAGATACGTAGCAAGACAGAAACAAGTAGTGAGGACTTTGTTTCTCAAGGTTACCCGAGACAGCGACGCTTGTGGTTGCTGCCTCTGCCCACTCCGCGCTAGCTTGACCTTGGAAGGACTCATCTAATGCCTCTCCGACTCTGAACATCGTTTGGCATGGAAAGATTGGAACTTTGAGCGCGGTTCTTTTTAGGCTAAAGCCAGGGTGTCAACTACTCCTCCGTGGCGAGGCACCCTATATTAACGCTGGGAAGATGGATGAGAGAAAATGACCAATTTCGAATTTTAAAATCACTGTAATCTGCTTCAATAAATTGACTTTTTGAATGGTTTTTAAAATTATATCCCCATTTTAATTCGTTTATCCAGTAAGTAAAAATCTTACTTGACGATATAATCATTTTAAAATGCCATTTTCGCCATTCGGTCGTACCGAACCATCCATCCTTGTAGCGTAAAAGCAAAAGATACGCACATTAGTAGCCAGATGAGACGTACAGGAAAATGTCCAGCACTTTGGTACGTTAGTTCATTATTTCATGACTGTAAATGGTGAGGCCGAGAGATAGGCCTAGTCCGTTCCATGGACTGTTACCTTCCTTTAGTTATCAAACGAGCTTCTTGCGGCTAGTCTTTAGCTGCAGGATGCAATAGGCCTCGTGTATACATTTGCTCGTGTGTTGTAACTATCCAAACCTTCAGAGCACTCTGAAGGAAAAGAATTGAACCGAAGTTCGGCAACTAAATAAAGAATAAAAAACATCCGATTTCAGTGCCCTCGCTTGTAATTTTAATAACTACGCTTTCGGAAAAATTAACCTTATTAACTCGTGTTACGTCAAGCGAAGCATAAGCAAAAATCAGAACGTACATTATCTTTTTTCAGGTGCTAGTGTAAAATTGTGCGAAAAACCTGCAAGCCACGGGCAGATAAATTTGAAATCAATGGTTAGTCATAACATTTGCACCACAGACCTGCCCCCTAGAAGAAATTCATGCTAGATCATTAGTTCCTATCACATTTTTATCCATATCTAATCTCACGTGTGTCATAAAAGTAATAATAGCATTCCACTCACAACTGACACTAAGACTTATCAGTAATTCAAACGAAACCCTGAAAATAATTTCGCGAAATTCGAACAAAACCCCGAAAACAATTCAGTCAGCACACAAAGTTTTCAGGCGACGTTCTGTCGTTGGGAGCCGAAACTAAGATTTATAGCGAAGTTCACGCAAAGTTTGAAAACAATTCAATTGGCCTCACTGGAAACTTAGTTTTCACCAGGCTTTAGGGTTCGTCAACAGCAGCAGGCAGAAGAGGCAGCGTCCGTCTCGCGACGGCATCAAAATGCAGTGGGGGAAAAATACAACCACAAACCCAAGCGAGAGGTCAACAAGTCAGCCACTCGCGTGGAGTAGAGAAAAAAATCGGGTGGAAATCGAGACTCCCCGTTTTTAAAACTAGGCACACAGTACACTTCTGTGAGGGAACAGGAGTGCGTGAGTGGGCAACATGTACACGTTCCGAGGAGAACCAAGGCTACCATGAAAATCCACATAAACAGCAAGTGAAGAAGAAAGATTAAGGAAAAACGAAGAAGAAATAGCGAAGATGGTGTGAAAACTGCCAGATGTGAAATGGCTACGAAACACGGAATTCCCAAGGCCTGGCTTAAAATGATATAACATAACAGTGTTCCACTGGGCATACCAATGCCCTACCTTAAGATAGACAAACTCAACGCTCAAGTCTATGGCTTATTCCATTTCCCTCGAGGGGACCTCAGAACACCAGGAGGACTAACTACGGCCACCAGGAGGACTAACTACGGCCACCAGGAGGACTAACTATGGTCACCAGGAGGACTAACTATGGCCACCAGGAGGACTAACTATGGCCACCAGGAGGACTAACTATGGTCATCAGGAAGACTAAGGCCACATCGGGACGCGAGATGATCTCCGATCCGCACTCAGAGGAGATTGTCGAGTTGTAAGTTAGTTTACTAATCGTTCATTCACGCTGTTCTATTTTTCGCTTAGTTTATGGGTAAATAGCATCTTCACTCTTTCAAATCCTGCGTGAATGGCTGCTCTCAAGAAAGTTCTATTGAAATATAAGATGGAGCCGTCGCCATTGACCCACTAAAATGTACGCATTTGGATTGAAGGCTTAAAGCTCAGGAAGGAAGCTCGAACCTCGCATTCCTCACATCACTGGCGCGTTAATAGTTATACGGCACTGAAAACCCACAGGTGTACTGCATGTCAACTGGATTGGAATTAATATCGCAAGTTGTTTTTCTATTGATGCCAACTGAAAGAAATAAAGTAGATAATAAAGTTGGAATTTCCAGGAAAGTCCGGAAAGAACAAGCCGTAACCACACATTAAAAAATCTACTCTTTCTTATATGAAACAATGGCACACTTATAATTCATCATCACTTACGGTACATGACTACTGATCGTAAAGCCTGAAGGCAGAAGCACACACGTTCAGTAGCGGACACATCCTCACTTCGCTGCGACTTGATCTCTACTGGCTAGTGGTAGTCCGCTGTTTGGCTGTCGGAGCTCGAGTATAAAAGTCTGGAAGATGGCAAGACTGGGAACCACACCTGGAAAACCGACCGAGCACAGCTCATAGCAAATATGACCTCAAACAGGATGGCAGTACGTAATCGATGGGATTTTAAAGTTCAATACGTGCTTCCATAAGCGTAGGCTTGGAATGCAGCGCACGCATCCGAGAATTTACTTCCAAACACTAGTAAATTAAAGTTTTTCTATTAAGTAGCTTCATTTTCCCTATAATGAGGCAGGGTTTCTCTTACTGCAACAGCAGCAACACCTGCAATGTCACCGAGTCAGTTTCAAACGATCGATCGAAGACGCATATCGCCTCCAGCGATTACAGAAGAAAGCTCATTGCTTCCAGGAGTGCAGGCATTCCTTTTCATGATTATAAAGCGGTCTGCCTGCTTGGGGCGCACAAGAGGCTCCTTGACTGATGGATGATTCTTTTCCAACCATTTCGTTCTTACATGAAGAAATATTAACGTTTTAAATGAAGACTTTTTTTGAATACTGCAAAAAAATTGCACTCTTGCTAGAGAATTTACTGGCTAATATTTAAATTTAATCATTGAATGCATAAGACACAGGTAACGGGAAATTAGGTAATGTCGCATTTCATTTCACATATGGTAAAATATGAACATCAGTACAGCGTTTGAGAAAATAATTTCACTGTATTCACCACGAAAAACTAAGAAAAATTAAAATCAATATCAACAATTTATTAGCTTTTAATAAACAACTGTTTCATGTATTTAAAACGAAATTATATATAATCAAACGTAAAGCATGCGATATTGAATCAAAGTAATAAACGTACCTAACATTTCGAGCACAAACAGGAAAGATTCTAGTATGATACATCATGGAGTTTATTACGAGAAAGCAATGTTTCCCAAAACAAATCAATGAATGGATAAGCCAGACACCCCAACAAAAACGATGTGAGCGTGATACAAAAACACTCACTAGAAATTCTAGCAAATAAAAAATCCGTTGTTTCGTGTTGTCCCATTATAAAAGTAGTCCAATTATTAAAAAGGCCTCTAGACAATCAGTCAAAGTCTGAGGGCAATGTCGGCAGACACAACAGTCCCTTGACTTTTGATCTCACTCCAGAGTTGAGAGCAATGTTAGCATTCGATGCCCTTATTTGATTGCCTGCCGACACTGTTTTCAGACTTCAACTGACCGCGTAAAGGGCCCGTAAGTAAGCGGTCCTGAAACGTTATTCAGAGAGCCGCTAATCACCCGCCAGCAAGGGTTCCGTACTGAACAAGCGGTAGCTCGCTAATCGGCAGCAGTCATCGACCGTGGCGCAAGAAGTCAACCTTCCGCTGCTGCTTGGTGCATTGTTTCAGAGACAAAGTATAATTCGTGACATGATAAATTGTCGTTGCATCACCGTGGAATAATCGTCGATACATTCCCTCGCTTTGGAACCCGCCTAATCAAAAGTCTCCATCTTGGGTGAAAGCGTATTAGAGAGTCGTAGGATACTCGTTTTTGGTCATGGTGTTTATTAATCATTAAGTAGACGAAAAATTGCTTAGTTAGTTATGATTCTAATATGAATGAAACTACGTAAGATGTTTTTGTTACTGTAATGTTTATTTCATGACTTGCTTCTGGAAGTAATACTTCCCTCACCTGAATCAATGTTTGCTGCGTTGTAGCAATGTATTGGTTGTACCAAATTGTCGATAACGTCACGACCCACTGAAACATTCAAGTGATTGTGCTATATTTCTTCCAACTATGATGGTCTAGTGATGAGTGAATATTCTGGGTGACACGTCAACTCATTGTTAATAATCCGCAACAGTTCTTTCTCATAATATAAGTATCAGCACACATGTATCACCTCATCTCTAATATATGTGCTGTTCTTCACGACAATGGTTGTAGGACTAACATTGGTAACTCAATTATTCCCGCTGTCAATCCTTCTCGTACCGAATTTAACCTGCGACCGTCAAAATTTTTTTTTTTGCAACATAGTCATGAGAGCATCCAAAGAAAAACGATTCTATAAAGTATGAAAACGTGTTTACAGACCACCTTTACAATATTATTTTACATTTATCCATGATATCACGTAAATTGATTTTTCATTCTATGCCTCGTATAAAAACATGATTAATATTCAAGTTATTGATTCTACAGCTTTATAGGTGACACTAACCCCATCTGAAACATTTATTTAGATAATTTTCTCTAATATTGACTCTATTCTCTATGATACGATTTACAAATTCTGCCGATACCTTTCCCCAAGTCCATATGCACCAAATATAATTGGATTGGCATCAAAGTAAAGTTTACCCTAAATTTAAATCTAGTTAAGCTTTCGTTTGGTGTAAGCAGACTTAGAAGACGTAACGCTTCTTGCCCTGGGAAAGAAGGCTAATAAGCCTCATTAAGAGTTAGGCAAAACATAATCTGATGATTTAATTGTTGCATAAAATTCAGAAACTCGCAAAGCGTCAAATCCTCAAAGCCTTGACAAGAAATTTTCAGCCTTGAAACTTCAAGCCAACAATAAAACTTGGGACCATCTTTTTGCCTGAAGCTGAAATTATGTAGAATCGTTTTCCAGTTTAATGCCATACCAACTTTAGTAAAAGGAAAACTTTATTCCCACAAAGTTGACTTACAGTACCACAAATAGGTTTTTTAACGCCACTTAATAGTAGAGAGAATGCGTGAGTGACATGGGGGGGAGGAGAGGGGGAAGGGGGGATTTGAGGTTTGCGCTCCCCTTTCCCAAGGGAGAACTCCATGAAGCCTTGAAAATCCAGCGGTGGCCCGCGGGGATGGAACCTGGCCTTCCCCCCTTGCAGCGTGGCACATAACCCATCGCCTCTGATGTTTTCATACAGCTCGCTAAAATGGTTTGGGTATAAACGGTATTTAATGAATGATTAAACTTTTACCGACAGAGAACTCCCTATGTCGGTCATAGCTAGCATCAATCACTATTTATCAATCTTTACCGTTTACATGACTTTCGAAAACTACTTACATTTCAAAAACTACTTACATATGGATGCTGCTAGTTGGTCATAATAAGATAAATGCCGCTTTATTGCAGATATACGTAAGGCTGCAACTAGTTCTTCCTGTAAAGTTAAGTGCAGCGTATTGCATACGTACGCATGTAGTTATAGTTTATCGTATGACGCTAAATACAGGGTGCGTGGTTGCCAGAATAATTCGGTCGGTAAAAGCTACGGTGGGTCGACAATCGAAAGTGTTCAAAAATCTACGGATCGCACGCGTACACTTTACGTGCACTATTTCGCAAAGTGATCGTTCAATATTGACGCTCATATGGACTAATTGCCAGGCAAAACTGGGTTAGGTACCTCCTTCCCGTTACGGCTGAAAATCATAACCCAAAAAATTTCAAATATTTTATTTATCCTTTATTGTCATTTAACACTACTCGCACCACAACACATCAAAACATACTTTATACCATCTTTGAAACTGGGTCGCTCGTGCCTGGAAACGGCCCTGGAACTAATGTTACAAATCTCCGATAGAAAGTGATAATTACAACTCATTTTTAAAGAATTAGATTGTTTTGCGGAGGGGACCGTTCGCACGTCATCACAGGGCATGCATATTGTGCAGTCCTACGGTCGAACAGTTCTGGAGCTCTCCTAGCGTCGCTAATCTTTATTAATGACTTCAGAAGGAGGTGTAGCCTACATGCGACAGATTTATAAAATATAGGGTGATGCAGAAAAACGGTATCTTATGATAAGCTGAATAACAAAAATTGAACAAAAATATTTTACTGACAGTAACTGAACCCCCACAAACTACTTTTTAAAAAATAGTAATCCAAGTTAACAATTTTTGAAAATCATGTCCGGTAAATGGGTTCTTCCTCTAATCTATTTTTATTAGATTTTTCAAACCTCCATTTTTCTGTTACTCTGTGTTAAGTTACTTTATAGTTCAGTTGAACAACACAATCAATCGTTTCACAATATTGCCCTTCGGTCCTCATCACTGAGAGAAGGTGTGTTACATGCCTAACAGAATAGAATAACGAGGGTTTGCTCTCAAAAACCGAAATACTGGTACCTCAGCGTAACAGCTAAGGTCAATGTGGATACATTTCTCCCATTATCCTCTCCATTTCTCCCTGCAGCGGTGGCGCAGAAGGTGGAAGTAATGCAGGAGGCGGTCTGTGGTGGCACGTGCTGTGTACCGAGAGCACGTTGACACGCCCATGTTGCTCCGGGGCCTGTGAGCGACGTCGCGTTTTGGTCAGAACTGAATAAGGACCAGTTAGCTTTAGTGGAGCACTGCTGGCATAGTCTTGGCGTTGCGTTCATGCAGCCATAATCTAACTCTTTGTAGCCATAATCTCCTCTTTGCAGCCATAATCTAACTCTTTGCAGTCATAATCTCTTCTTTGCAATTTTGCTGTTACGTATTGGTTCTCATTATCTTGTCTCATTACGTTACGTATTTATTTATATTGCTAACTGGAAGAAGCTTAGGTTTGTAATTTATTCACCTAATTAGGATATTGGTTTAACGTGAAACATACGTCCGTCAACTAGTTGAAGGAGTTGATGAGCGATGACATGGTGCAGTTTTCCTACTCTCCAAACTTGCCACTTTATTCCAAGCACGTAATAAAATCAACTGTTCAACAGTCTAGTCCTGCGCGGCATTAACGTTAATTCAGCCAAAGAAAACAATCTCTCGATAGGAGCGGAGTATGGTAGCGTCGTATTATATGTCCGAAACATTCTTAGTATCAGGAGATACCTATTCAAACTTTCAATGCTCTTTTCATGGCATTGAGGTAGGATATCACTTGCATTTCCACTGTTGACTCACTCGAGAAACTCTTTTCAAAGCCAAATTACTGATCTCCTTCAGGCTGCGCTGAATGAACGTCAATGAAGCATGGGACCGCGAGACCAGAATTTCTTTGCTGGAAAATGACTTGAAAAGCTCTGTTTTTTCATTCACTCTCCTCTTTGTAATACTAGTCTACCAGAGGAGGCAAGGTCAGCTGAAGAAGAGGAGTAATTTTCAATGAAACGATATTAATTTAATACGGTATGTATTCATAACTTCAATCCCGATGTTTTGAACCAGAGTGTATTCAATTATTCTTTCTGCAGTTCAATACAGTATCTAAATACTGTTTTGTGATGCAATTTTACATCTACTTTAAATTACAGTTATGGATTTAGATAAAGTTGTGCTTAAATACTGCCCATCACAGAGTATCGATGCTGTATGCCAAAATCATTTCCAGTAAGAAATTCTTCCCGAAACTTTCATCTTCAGGCACGTAGCATCAGCGATCATTTAGATTATACAGCTTCGGTTAGTAGCAGTAGTGGTATCATAGTTTTCTAACGCCGCATCGCTCCGGTCAAGGAAATACTGGCTGCTAGTGTGGTGAGGCTAAATCGAGACGGACAGAAAGCTGTTGGTGACAGCAGTATTCGCGGTGGCGGTAGGCACAAAATTTGGGTCACTGGCGCTGCAGACGAATACGCCGAACGTCTCTTTTTATCTATAACAGCCTCAATAAATCACTCTTACAGTCCCGATGATCAGACAGTTTCAACACGCACATTAGCGAGCTAAATATTCTGCGGAAGACTAAATTATTCCACAAATAAAGCTTCCGTTAGTCAACTAGTCTTACGATCTTAGATGTTCGAAGGCGAGTAGTTACGGCATAAAAATTTTCTTATTTTCTTTTTTCATTCAATAAACTTCAATTCAAAAACGGACGTGTTCTTCTCCAGCCCAGTTCACAAAAACACAATTTTGTACTATTATGCACTGCATTTTACAGGTTTCTTCTCGACAGAAGGACGAAGAAAACAACTGTTACATTGAATTCCTTTACGAGGTATCAGTCTGTGAGCCAAACCAAAAGTCACTCAATATGCTCCAAGACAGAATAAGACTGTATCACAGCATAAATAAAATATTTGTAAATAATATTCTTCACTCAATTTGATAGCATGTGAGCTATTACTACCGACAGAGTGTAGAAAAGAACAGAACTTTTTTTCACCAGAAACTTTATTTCCGACAAAACGAAAATTCCGCGAGCTTCTGCATCAGGGCAGAACACGTGACTAAAATGAAACCCTTAAAACTTTCGAAACCTCAAACCCCCAAGGGTAAAACTTAAAAGCGCAAAATATCCAAGACAAAACATCACACAACACAGCGAATTCGTGCTTGGAAGAGCACGAACACGTCTTTCGTGCTATTCCCACCGTGTTTCGCACATGGCACGTACCTGTGGAACAAGCTTCGCGTTCAAGTACGATGTATGGGGTAGTAAAGTGGATACAGGGCGAGGTTCACCACAGTTTATGCGGCATATCTTTTCACCTTGTGATGCTTGAAGACGAAACAAGGTATGGTTCACAATTAAACGTTTCTCCTATAAAATGAAATAGAAAATATTTTTGACCACTATAAGGCACAAATATCACAATATTTGAAAGAACTTGATACTTAAAATATCCGGTTTTTCACAGAAAAAATATTAAAAACTTATTAATACAACACTTCATGCTTGGAGTAATGGCTTCATGCTTGGGTTAGAATACCGATATAGGAACATTTAAAAGCAAATACTTTCAAAGTATTTTATAATCAGGTTAATCATTAATTTTTATTCTCGCAAGTTGAACTTTAGCCAGCATAACATATAGATTCCATTAGACTGCTTACAATTTTCTGTAGTTTTACCATTCATTATTAAATATTGAAGTGCATGTGGGTCATGCATAAACGGTGTACTCGTATCCATCATATTGTGGACGATAATAAAACCATTAGTATTAGCAGGAATGCCACCTCAGATTTGTAAAACAGCCACACAGTCTGCATCTGCACGACTCAAATGCAACACTTTGCAGCGAAACAAAAGATTCCCATTTGGCCGGTGCGCGTGAGATTCCATTCACGTACGGCTAACTATCCTGCTCATAGCCTTCAGTTTTAATGTCATTGAGCCCGAGGTCTTCGTTCTGCTGGAAGGTGCGTTCATAATCAACAATGTCGAGACACGGGTCGGGGTCTGGCGCGTAGACGTTCTGCAAGTAGCTGTTGCCCGTAGGGTCATCCATGACGAACGTTGCCTTCAGTTCGCCAGACATGATCTGCACACAGACGCACAGTGAGCTGTACTCAAGTGTGAACACAATGCACAAAATGAAAGCAATTTAATTAAATCCTGATGAGTGCACACTATTAAACCCTTCCCCAATGACAAGAATTAACCGAATCCACTCAAAGTGAACAGTGGACTCGATGATTCGTATAGGTGAACGATGAATGTCACGGAGCATCTAAAACAGGTGAATACGTCATGAATTGGCAATGGCTAAGTACAGTTCTAACAATTAGGAAAAATGCCCTTTTGATGGGAGGGTCAATTTTATTAGTGTACCAGTTCCCTCGTATTCGTAATACTGACTTAAATTTACCGCGATGTAAACTTTACGCAGCATAGTATCATGGCGGTGCCTGATATTTTTACCGTTAGAATAAAAGCTTTGCATATTTAGCTCCCATAGGATTCTAAGTGATACTTAGATAAGGAAACAGAGAGAAGAAAACAACACAATAACAAAACGCTCTTGATTCAAGTCAACTGTCTTTACAAGAATCACAGATTAACACGAAATCCCATCAGTAGTATAGAACAAAACTAACATTCGATACTTTAGAGAGAGAAGCTTGACACCAACCACAAATGATCTCAATAAAACTACAGGTATTGCAATGGGTGGTAGGTAACGGACAAATCCGAAAACTACCTGATCGATTCCCGTGAAGATTTTATCAATGGCGGCTTTCTTATCAGCCTCAACGCTGTCTCCCACGAAGAAAGGGTTGTTGCTCATGTCTTCCTTGATGCTGACCAGCAGGCCTTCCAGCGTCGTAAATCTGGCAACAAAGACGGCAGTTTGAGCATCGAGGGACATAATTTAGAGCCCTGATAAGGAGGACACCATTCTGAGGCCCCAATGTGAAGGCCACCCAAAATCGATAGGGTCTCGCTAGCACACATAACCACGAGATGGAACAGGGTGCGCTTCCTTCAAGGGTATACATAGCTTTAGTTCATGGACAAACTTCAGGACCCGACACAGTAACGCACCTGAAGTGACATATTCCGAGGAATTATCAATTCTGTATTGCAGCACGCTTAGAAATGGCATTCGTTCCAGCACTCTTGGAACGTCCGATCAGTCATGATCCTTCTAACATTGCCTGAGAAAAAAACTAAATAAATTCCGAACGAGATGCAGTGCTCTCATAGAATAGAAAAACACGCGTTCCTAAACTTGGCGCCTTACAGTCGTCTCGAAATAGATGTCAGTTAAGGCAATATCGCACCTTATTTTAAAAAACTTACATGAACACACACAACATAGCTCTTAGAGGAACAAGGCATTCAGTGGCATTCATTGATCAGCTTCACCTGTATTTCAGTAGCTATAGAGCAGTACACTTTGCGAAAGACCTGACGTTCGTGCAATAATACAATGAAATTCCTACAGAAATTGTCACATATTGAACTTATGGAGCGTACACATGAAGGGCGTTTATAAAAGCGATCACCAACGCTATGGGTGAGCTCACATGTACTTGAAACTGAAAGCTGGAATAACAGAAATTCGAATCGTAAAATGGCAAAACAATGAAAGTCCTACAACGGTTGAATTAAATGAAGCTACAAAGATGAATATACAAGGGCGCTAAAGTACTGAACTAGAGCAACAATTATGAGCCTGCTTGAATGACGGTTGTAAGTGTTCATATTTTGAAAACTAAAATGCTAGAGGAAACCAACACCTGTAATGACAGAAACAAAAAAATCGTAGGACAGAATCAAAGAGTGCGCTCAATGCATAGAATGCCCCCACGTAAGCAACATATTAACCCAATAATGCATGAAGTTACTTCTCAATAAATTTTGCTAAGCTAGAATTTGTCCTAAGTAGGGTCACTAGCATCGGGAATAAAATTTTACATAAAAATATTGTCGTTACTGAAATAAGTGCTATTCTGTCAATGATACAGGTAGAAATCATGATTTACCGGAAATCTAAGTCGAAAAATAAATTGGTTTTGTATCACTTTAACACCTCATGTCACAGTTATTTCATTAGAAAAATGAATAGAACAGTGTAGTAGTCAATAAAACATCTACCGCCATTCTTTTTTGTCACCATTGTTCATATTTGACATTAGTACCGCCAAGTGTCCAAAAATTGACGCTATACATTAATAGGTTGAGCATCAAGAAGCCAAACCGAGACACAAAGACCAGATAGAGCTAGCGAGACTATGAGTAGCCTTCCCGCACCTTTACTCAGCACTCACTTGCCCCCCAGAATGCCGGCACCGACGTGCAACTCCAGCTCCGGGATCTGCACGTCACAGGTCTCGCTCTTGAGCACGTCTCTGGCCATGTCTAGCTCGGGGTCATCCAACTTGAGGACGATGCGCCTGCCGCGAGGGGAGATGCCCCCGCCTGACTTCACTTCCGACGTTCGGTTGCCGCAGTAGTCGCACACCGTCGCCATGATCACCACCTCCTGCGTCATGAAGGGTGTTATTACAAGAACAGAATACAGAGAGAGAGTAAATGAAGCCTAACGAACGGCGAGGGAAGGAAAGGGGATGCAAGAGCTGTTTCACGTTTGATGAAGACTTGGTTTACAGTTAACGGATAGTAGTAATCTCTACGGATTTATGAGTTTGTTCATTTTCTCTGGGAATCTTCCAGTGAACAGAGGATTATTATTGAGTCTTGAGACACAACCTGCCTGCATGGTGCACGAGGTGGTCACTAGAGAACGAACCCATACGCCAAGTCGAAGCAAGAATCCGCAGGAATCAAAACGTGACAGAGTTTGCTACAGCGGAAAATTAACATTACTTATTTAATGAGAACAATAGCAATAAAACCAAATTCCACAATTTGCTTCCCTGGTTTACTTATTAAATCGAGTAAATTTTTGAGTTATCTCAAGTATGTATCAAAAACTAGCCATAACACGAAGAGTTCTCACGTTTCATAATGATAAGAGCTCTTTGAACTGACGGCGCCGGACGCAGCAGATGTCTGATATCTTAAAAAACATAGTTTTTTAAACCGTTTAAACATAGCAAACCGTTAAAAAAATGGTTCACCGAAAACAGCAAGACAAAATAATTTGCTATTTATCTTCAGTCGACACCAAGTCAGAAATCCACACACAGTCAAGAGTAGCACATAAACCTCAGACTCAACGCTCAGACACAAGCGAGTAGAAAAGACGTAAAATAAGGTGACCGACAACCAGCCAATTATGCACTCGCTCGTAACACAAAAAGAAGTGATAGTAGAAACAGAAAAGTTACTAACGTTTCAGTAGTAAGGCCTATAATGCGCCGGAAACCTCCGCTCATAGGAAAAAAAAGTTCCAACAGGATTCACTTATGGGGGTCACAATAGCCTGATATTCTATACAATTAGATTCAATAAATAGAAGTGGTCGTCACCACGTGCGAAGAAGCGAGATATTCTCCAGATGAGTGTTATCATTTCTTTCGCGATCCCACTCCCGTCACCGCTAATCTAAGATCTAAACAGCTACTCAGGGCTTATCAATATTTCATTTGCTAGAATTAAAGTGCAAGGAAAAGAAAAAATAGGTTATATCTCTGTTTAAAGGGTAGCCGGTCCGATGAGGTTATTTATAGCTGAAAAAAATAAAAAATAAAAATATCCAACCTCACTGGCTTCAGGCATTTTGCAACCTCAAGTTGAGCTCTTGTGCTCACATGCGACACAGACTCCTGACGCAGAACATCAAACACGGTTAATGCTGGTGACGATGCTGGACTTATAGGCAACATCGTCTAATGTTTTGAAAAACAGACAGCACTCTCCGGGCCAAAAGAGGAATCTAACTGAAATATTTGACTCGCACTCTCAAATCGACTAAGTTTCTTATATTCGGATACCTCAATTGTTCTAACGTATGTTGAAGCTCGTTGTTCGGTGCATTAAGCCTACCAAATTCCAAACTAATTTTGAAAACTATTTACAAAAGTGTTAATTGCTATAACTAGGTCCGACGTCAACCCAAACATCTCGCGCCGACTGTACTCTCAATGAGAGAAGTCCAAGTAGAAGACATACCTTGAAATGTGGAATGTTGGTGAGCTTCATGTTGGTTTTAGCAGGACGCTGGCACCGGTCGCACAGCTCAGAAAACTGTAATATTTCGTTAGCTAAATTGTCTTCGTCTTTGTCTTCCTCCACAGGGTGCGCTTCACCGTCGTACGATGTTTCCTTAGCGGACTGTGGCTTCTCTGATGTAGACTCCTGGTCTTCCGGATTAGAATCAGCACCAGCTTCTCCACCCCTCTTCTCTCCTTCTTCTTGCTCCTCCTCTTCTTCTTTTACTTCGTCCAATTTTCCTTTCTGAAAATGTATAAAATTGAGTAAGTACCGACTAAAAAAATGAATATCTTAACAAACGCCGATGTCCCTTACATTTTTCGACAGTAGTTGTTCAAAATGTACTAGCATTGAGCATCAAAGAGTAAAAATCATGAAAAAGTCAGAAAAAGTGCCAAGGGTAATCCAGGTAGACTAACTATTACACAAGACAAGACGTAGAACCAGGTAAAATCTACACTAACTGCCTCCAGCAACAAGCGCTGCACCTTCATGTAGCCAAGTAGTAGCGGTATCATAGTTTGCTAGTGCTTCATGTAGCCAAAGCTAAGTCAAAGTCCGCAGAAAAAAATAGACTCAAACGGTAAACTCTGCCTCCTTCCTTTACTCAAAAAAGAGCTAGGGCATCTCAACACATAATGAGGAAGGAGAACATGTTTTCCTTTAGCGAGTCCTAACCGCGACCTCGTCTTTAAAAATGACAAGAAATCGACTAGGCGCGATTTCCTGCCTACAAATAGATACTGTAAATACGAAATATCGTCCGACTTCAGCACCAACTCGAAGAAGTACAGTTGTCCCCGAATAGAGCGCTAAATCGGGTCTAGCAAAAAACCGTTCTATCTTTTTGTAACACGCGCTCTCTATTCGCTGAAGACAAATATTTTCCACGTTACTTTGTGCTCGCTCTCTGTTTGGGGTACAGTTGTAGCTCGGTTGTTTGCTGGACCAATTCTAGTTCTCTATGCGTGGGATGACTAGTTACTTATAAGTCGTTTACTCTATAGGGCGCCTTACAATGCCGATAGTATTTTTTTCAACATTCAATCATATTAATACTTGGCCGCATAGCCCTTATTAGCTACAACTACTTGCAGGCGATGCTTGTATGAAAAGATGGAGGTTTTGCAAAAGTCCGAAAGTATTTTATCCCATTTTTGAGGCAGAATTGTTCCAATTCAGCCAGATTTGATAGTTTCCTCATTCCA
>VOMN01123145.1:0-12509 GCA_014899125.1 Orchestia grillus
TATTCCATTGACTTGGTGCCCCTCAGGGGATGTTGAGATTTCCAGAGCCCCACCTTAGGATACGAGGGTGACCTTCTCCAGCATCTGCATCACTTCTTGTAGGACACACTGGTCTGGCTCAAGTTAGGCTTAGATCTGTTTCACATTTTTACCTCCCTTTTTATTGCTTAAAGGAGCTTGGTGTCCTCTGGAACCAACTCCCTCTTTAAATGTCTTTGATATTTATATCTTAAGTTTTTTTTGAAGTTGTCCATCTTACCGTGATGCTTCCTGTCACTGCTTGAGCAAGTATTTCGGGCAAACGATGCACTAACGGATAACTGCCTGTATAACGGATAACTGCCTGATATTTATATCATGAGTAAATGTCGCCTGTAAATGCTAGCCTACCAAATAAATTACAGGGCCTCTTTCCTGCTCCATTTTTTTAGGCTGATTTGCCACAGGTTCTATGTTTCCGTAGGTGCCTCATTTATTTCGCGTGATAAAGAAAATATGTAAGGTGTATACTTAATTTATAATATAGATTTTAAGTCTGCCTTTTTGTTCGCAGAATCACAACGCAAAAGAGACAAAATAAAAATCGACACCGCTGAACGGGTTTTTCTTCAAAACCCCACACTATTGGCAGACGAGCCATTGTCAGTTATTTTCATTAACGTATGTCAAAAACACAGAATGAACAGAATTGTCGCTCCAGACATCAGTATAAAAAATATATTGGTTTACATTTCAGTTGATAATTTTTTTAGTTAACTTAACTTTGTGAATTAAAAAGTTGTGTTAATTCAAGGACTTTGACGTACGTTGATGCCTATGATATTTCCAGCGAGTGAATTAAGCTGAACTCTTGCATGAAAATATGCAATTCTATAAGTCTGGTTCGTACAGAAGTCTTACTGTGCCGTCAAGGCATCGTGGACCTCTTTTCTGAGAACATCTTAGAGTTAAAAAAATCTCTTGAGATCGATGTATTCACGAGAGGCACGCGCCAGGCGTGCACGGGAGAGCAGGTCCACCGGGGAGCGGGTCGAGGGAAGCACAAAATGTAAAAAATATTTTTACGGGAAATCATTAACGACGTGAATAATACGTCCGTGAATTAGACCATTAATCGAGTCATATTCAAGCCTAGACATACGTCCATGANTGAATGAGTTTATAAATACCCAGTGAATGAGCCATTAATTAGTACCTTAAATCAGCCCACAGGTGAGCAAGATGGAGTCCATGGAGGCATAAATGACCCGAATAATCCATAATCGACTGTTGGCCTCTGATAATTGAGAGCGATGTGCGTAGTTCTAAGCATCAAAGTAAAGCTACTTTCAATTCTAATGACGACCTGCATGCTTGCGAATTTCTGGAGCATTGATCGCATGTTTACTGAATAATAAAATGAAAAAAACTCTTCTTTTGAGCTGACATAAAAATGAATCATGGAATAACGGGGGCCTTCGTTCTTTGTGATTAGGAAGGATCAGAACTGAGTTATGAGAATGAGTTATGGGAGTTAGAGCATTATATCGAGTAGGTGTAAGAGAATGTACATTCTTTTAATTCGATCAATAAAATGAAACTGCTTATTGAAGGTCGTTTTCTTCGTTCGAGTTGCTCCAAATATAGATGATGAAAACGTAAAATTCTTAGTCCATGGAGAATATGCATTCCTTGACTTATGTTTTTAGTGCAACGTTATATATTCTAGTGCAAACAAAGTTATTAGCCGGCGTGGCCGACCTAATTGACTGAATGCATTAAGTGAGATATCAAAGTCTCGGTCAGGGGAATATGTTTTGCAGCCAGGAAAGTTTCATCTAATCATATTAGGGATAAAGAGTATAGTGCAAACCTTAATGTCATTTATTGTATATTTTTTCTATTCAATTTGGTGGTACTTCATTTGAGGTGGTCTCCGTTAGAAGTCACTTTTGTCTATAAACGCTTTATAAAAGACGACACCTTGTCGCACAATGTTACCTGAATAATTTTATCCCATGTGCGAAAAAACACCTTGCTTCAGAGATCTAAGATTCTTGTGTTTTAGCACAAGCCCTTGGCCTCGAAAACGAACGATTTGAGCGGTCCATTGGGCTCAGATCGGGTGAGGATGGAGGCCATAATTCATTGTTAATGGAGGAGGGTAAATCGTATTTGGACAAAACGTGGGCACATCTTGATATGTGAGGAGGAGCTCCATTTTGTTGAAAGGTCCACCTTCTGTTTTCGAAGTGCTGTTGAGCTTCAGTAAGTATTCTATTTATTATAGTCGATAAATAACCATGTACTAATTTTGCGAAAACTACTAAAAAAATAAGAGAACATTTCTACGTCTCAGAATCTGCACCACAAACAATTGCTTTTTGGGCGCCTTAACGTCTGGGCACGATTTTTGCAGATTTGTCAGAGCTCGTGAAACTCCTTGCAAGCTCTCGGTCATTTTTGTAATCAAATTTTGCCTCGATAGTGAACGGTTTTCTATCACTGAAGACAATATCACCAGCAGCCTGTCATCTCTGAACATTTGGATGGGGCATCAAGTTGTCAACGATCCTTTCTGTGTAATTGAAGAGGCTAAATAAAACTTGAATCCCAATGGAAAAATTATAAGGCTTTAGAATGAAATAATCACGACTAACCCTTTTCGCTGATCAAATTTGCCATACATAATTTTAAACTCTCTAAAGATTAGGAGAACCGCTGGTCGTAAGACATATTCTCTTCCCAGAATTACATACGAGTACATGCTCTCAAACATTGTTTTTTAGTGACTTTTTGTATCAGATTCGGTTCGCGAGTACTTTCTTCCTCGAAATTTCGGATTAATATATTGAATATACACCGTCATGGGAAATACTTTTTCTGTCTCCATGCAATCGGTTCTCGTGCAGCTTTTCGAACGGATTAGTTCGCGAAAATCAGGGAAAATTCATTTTTTGAATATCGTGAATATTCTTGCATTTGAAATTTCTGAAAAGAAGTTACTGAAAGGGAGCCACCCCTCTGCACAAAAGCTTCAACATGAAAGAATCAACAACATAATTTGGAAGCTCGGGGAAATTGAAATAAGCTATTAGGTCAATTTAAGTATTATAATCATAATTATCAGTCACGATCGGTGCGGTAATAGACTAAACGCGTGCATCTCACACAGCGAGACCTGGACGCCTTATCCATCAACTACCAATCAACACGGGTGCCACTAAGTACTCAGGAGTCGCAGGTAAGCAAGAGAAAACGATTCAATAAATCATGAAAAGATGCACCTGTTCTTTTTTTCGCAATGAATTTTTGCGCAGCATTACGCTGTGTGATTACTAAGGCCGGCATGGGGGCTGCTGGCCCGGCAGAACAAAGAGGCATCACTGCGGCATGCATCACTCGTGCATTAAACATGCTGCGGTCGGAACAAGCTCTGTGTACAGAGACAGAGGCTGTCCCAACGCTCCCTTCGAAGAACACAAAGTTAGCACACACGATGGACCGTCCAAGATATGAATCATGGCGACGGCCTCTTTTGATTGAGTTTGAATATTTCCGCGAGCCTAAGAGAGGTCTATTATTCTGTTATGCCTGCAGCGCACACACCCTTCTGGACCCAGAGCGTAGAGCTTTTAGGGCATTTCTGTCAGCTGCGATTCTGGATGTACATTTGTTTTTTAATGCGTGTCTCGTTGCTTTACTGGACCTGACTGAGACAGATACCCCGTCTATTCATTTTAACTCTGTAGTCGTTGGTTTACCCTCACATTGAGCTCGATGGCCGCGGCAAAAAGCTCCATTAATGTCGACGTCGTCCGTGTCAGAAGCGATTGGCGTGGCTTTCACCTTCCAGCGAGGGCAATTATGCAGGAAGGCATTATCCTGCGGCCCCACTTGCCTGGTCATCATGAGCACTATTTGTTCCAGGAAGATCGTGGCATTTTCATTCGTGATGATCTCTTTCATGGCCCGAAGCCGCGCAAGCAAAATGACGGGCTCTGTCAGGGTTGCCAGAGGGGTTTTTGCGAGAGCTGTTCGTGCTGTGGTTCCATTCAATAAAGAAGCATCCTGCCCTATGTACATGAGCTGATGGGGCTGGCGGTCTCTTTCTTGGGTCATCACTCCGGCGTCCCTGTTGAAGGAGCGCAGTTGTGAACTTCCGGCCACTCTGGCAGCACTCACTCGGATCTGCAAAGGAGGGTTCTTCAAAAGACAGGTGGGCTGCTCCGACGCTCTTCATGTCAGAGTCGGTCAGATTTGTGCTGCTCTGCGATTGAGGAAGTTACAGAGCGTGTTCTGCTCACTCAAGCAGCGCCCGTTTTTTCATGTGAAATTGATTTTATTTAGAGCATCAGCGACTCGAAAATAAAATTGCATTGTTGCAGCCTTTGCTCTTTATACGTGTACTAATAAAAGATTAACGTCGTGGATGCTTGTAACAGTGCGCACCAGTTTAGCTGTAATTAAATAGGGAGAATACCGAGGGGAGTATACGTTCAAAAATAGAAGAGATGAAGCTGTCTTATCAGCCCTGGATGTATCCTGAATTCTTTTCTTGATTAAAGGTGAACAGGCTATAATCACTGTATCGTAGATACGAGATGCTATATGAATAGGGCTCCCGCGGGGTGAGCTTCAAATGTTTTAGAGTCCTCGAAACTATTCGGATCTGTAAGATTTGAAAGACATCTCTAAAAAAACGAAACACTCCTGCAGTGGTTAGCAGGGGTGTGCAGTGATGTACAACTGCACATTTATGTACATAAATGCAGAGTAGACGTCATAACTGCTTCTACGCCATATCTACTCCAGCACTCTAGACGAACTGCAAGTCACGAATGGAATATGACCGCAATTCCAACGGGAGACGCTCCCGTCACGCAGCTGGGCGCCTTCACGCACACGTGCGAGGGCCGTGTGTGCTGTGGTTCCAATAATAATGTACCAGTGACAAAGGTTGTACTTACAGCGCTGTCCATTTTCAGAACTCAAACTACAATAATAGCTTGGCTATGCTGAACTCTACCCTGTATCCCCCCAAAAAGGCAGACCGAACCTTGAATTAATGGAGCTCTGCACGTATTGTTGATAGTTTAGTTCTGTAAAGGCCAGCGTGTTATTTATGTAAATCCGTATCTACAATACCCCTTGCATGAATAAAACTTGTTTGCAACGTCACGTTTTCCTCGCAAATACTCTTCATTATTCAGTCAACAAAAGAACAAAGAGTATTTGTAGTCACAACTTGGATTTCGACCAGAAGCAATAACCATGTACAGGCCTTATTTGCTCAGCAATTCCCCGGTTGAAGATCGCCGTGCAAAGATGCTATCTGGAAAAATGCTCTTATATACAAAATACAGGAACTAGCCGATCGAGAGCGCAATTATGTTTAGCAAGGAATGGAGGTCCTGTTGAAGGAGAAGGGGCCTTAAATGAAGAGGAAGATTTTCATCGTGTTATTATTGAAGTATATTCATTGGTAATGAGATTTTTATTGTTAAAGTATTATAATATTTTATTCTTACACTCGTGAGTTTCATTCATACTCCGGAGTGAGCGGGGAGCTTTATCAATTCAAAGCTCGGTCTGCTGCGTTGGGGACTCCCTGTATTTCACGTAATTGCTTCCAAAAGAACTTCAGATTTCATAACTTTCATACGATGAATCTGAATCAATATTGATAGGCGAACAAAAATTATCGTCTCTCGACTCATTAGTGAGGAAAGTGAGATTTAGTTGAACGTGAACAGATTTGATAACGTCGTGGATGCTTGATAACGTCGAAGTTAAATATTATTTTCAAACACCGTAGATTTTTTGCTAAAATGCTCCTTAAGTCGCGTGTTCGGAGGAACACGCCGAGCTGCACAGTAGTCGGCCACATTTGTTGGTTTGGTGATAGCAGAGTTAAGTAAATAATGTTGAAAAAGTGTTTCAAATCTGGAAATATAAAATCAAAGTTAATTTATATATCCATTTAGTAAATTAAAATATCTTTGTTCATTCCTAATTGTATTTTGCATCTAGCAACTTGCCGTTCACTGTTTAGTGAGACCGTCTGAGCTAAGCCTTTGCTTCCCTGAGGAGGCGTTGCCTTGGCACATTTACAAATTTCTTTGACGATCAAACAAAGGCAAACAATTGTGCGTGTTGCCATAGAAGCTGTGGTATGAGAGGTGTCTAAGTGCTTCATATGCATATGTATGATCGAGTGTCCCACTTGAAGGTGTTAAGTGTGCACTATGAAACTATCGAGATGTTTCACAGAGGTTCAGTCACCTTCTGGTCCCCTTCACCAGACTCCCTTCATAAATTATATATAATTATTGCGAGGAAGGCTATGGACGAGTGACCAGAAGAAGGTAAATGGCCCTGAGTGCCCTAGAGCAGTTCATTAGGGCTGAGCACGCATACTGTGATGTACGAGTGGCACGGTAACGTCTCATACATTGACGTACAAGTACATGTGTGAGGTGAATGTATTTAATGTGTACATTGAAGCTGTCCTGATAACATACGATGATAGTGCTGCTGTTCATGAGATATGCAAGTGCATTTTGAGCGGTCGATGACGCATCTAAGTGCATCTAAAACCTTCCAGGAAACATACAGAGGCATTGTAAGTCATTCAAGAAGGCTTTAAGTCCACTTTCAGTGGCCAAGAGAGCATATAGTCCATTCAAAGTCGAACAGAAATGATGTAAGTACATTTTAGGTCGTTTAGGATGCGCATCAGAACATTTTAAATCATCCAGAAAGTATTCACGTGAATTTTTCATTTCAAGCTCTTGAGGAATTATAGAAATACAAATCGTCCAGAAGCACATTTGTCCACTTCATGCCGTGCAGGGTGTGCACACACCGCAATGTCGCCTCCAGTTACGTGGGCTCCACACAGCCCCATAGCCGTGACCTGCGCCCTGGCCATCTCCACCCTCTCAGCCGGACCCTTAACTTTAGGTATGTTTTTAGACACTTCTTCTCCTTGGGAATGCTTCTCTCCTGGACGTCGTCAGAGCTCAGCCTTATAATGACAGGCTTATTTTGTAAATCAATGAGGGAAATATCGTACAAGCAGGCTTTCATGTTTAATGCTTTGGTGTGCATGTTAAATCTAGTTTTGATGTAAATTAAGCTGTATTACACCTCATGTTAATCAGAAATGGCAAAGGTCCTCGCTAGACTAACGTACGTGCTGGGTGCGGTCAAGCGACCTGATGTGGTTGTTGGACAAATAAAAGCAAAATGAAACAAAGAATGAACAAAAGTATTTTTAACATGAAACAAAGCACAAGTAGCCACAGACTTACGCCTTACGCGACTAACGACTGATGGACTTTACAATCGTATGGTAAAGACTCTAGAGTCTCTAGACAGGGAATCTGGAGAGCTCTCGAGTGAAAAGTTCATCGAATTGGGAGAAGAGCTGAAGCCCAACGCCGGCGTCAGGCGACCAAAGTGCCATTTTAAATTAATTTGTAACGTAAGAACACTGTCGTTCATGCTTCATTTTTTTCGCTTTGTAGTTAAGCTCTGAAGGAGGAAATTATTTGGTAGTGAGGCTTCATTTAGCGTTGTTTGAGAAGTTCGTAGCAGCCTTATATACGCGGGGCACGAGGCTGTTTCCAGCTTCCTACGAAAAACTATCTCAGCTTTATGAATCTGGACGATTTCGTCCTCTACTGTGTTCAAGAGCGAAATCAGCAAAATTGTCAGTTGACTTCGCCGCCCCCAAGCAATTCAGACGCTGCCCACATGTGTGCAGCCGAGCTATCAGAAGCAAGAGATAGTGCACCCTAGCGCGAGAGCTCGACGTATGGGACAAATTTTAATGCAAGCCGAGGGAACATTGCTGTGTTGAATTTCTATCAGTAATTTGCCACTGCCATCAACACCCCCCGAACGAGCTCAGTTTTGAGCGAGTTTTGCCACAATTACAAGGTCGAGTCCGGTATGAGAATTTGAGGGCCAGCAATTTACGTCGATGGGTGAAGAAAGTTATGTTGCGTACGGAACGAGGAAATTTGAAGGTAGGAAGTCGTCGCCCTTCGTGACTAAATTTAAGAAAAAAAATTTTCATTTCAATCTGCAACACGCTTTCTGCATAGGGTCATGATGGAACATGGTGCGGCAGGTGATAAAGGTGCTGCATGTGTTACAGGTGATGCAGTAGTGAACACCAGCTGGCACCGGCCCCCCACCACCTCACAGCTGGCTCTCAGCATGCAGGTGGTACAGGAGGTGGCCACTCTTTTCTACGGCAGCCACGTCATCGTCATGGCAGACGCCTCCAGCTCAGGTGACTGAGGCTAACCACGAAGTACATGACGTTGTCATACGACAAACACTCTAAAGGACATATACGACGTTGGTATACGACATAGGCTGTAATGGAATCATACGACGTTGGCATAAGACAAGAGATGTCGACGAAATAAATATATATATATATATATGTTGCTATAAAATACAGCATCACAGCTTCTTATGTTTTCTCAAGACAGATAATGTCAGAAAAAACTGAAAAATGTTTTGCACGCAGGCACAATTTGGCAGCCGTGAAGCCTGAGCTGCTCCAACTAACGAACTCAAATTCATTGAGGGCAAATTTACCGAGGGGAAATTCATTGAATGGAAATTTATCGAGGGGTAATTAGTATCTGCTCCTTACTGCACAAATTATTTTCTAACTGGCCCACGCTCTTTCATGTCATACATACGAGCATTTGCTCTTGAAGTCACTTTTTTGCTTCATTGGGTGCGTGTAAGCGAACGAAAGCAGCTCGTCCTCAGACTTCTACAGGTTCCCTGTTGGTGGGTGTTGTTTGCGTGTAAACACGCGCCCGGCGTACGTAAAAGTCATTCCATGGAAACACACCCCCAGCGTACGTGAAAGCCATTCCATGGAAGCACGCACCTGGCGTACGTGAAAGTCATTCCACGAGTCGCGTTCGGTACGTGGGGCAGGGCAGCAAACAGCAACTGACGTTTCAAAATTTCGTAACATCGACGTAGGCAAAGTTATGGTGAGCGAGAACTCAGTTTGATTGGCTGATGCAATGTCCATGAAAAGACACGCTCTCGGCGAGGCTTGACGTCGAGAAAATCTGTGCAGTTGCGTCAAAACGCAGTGAAGCATCGAGCAACTCTCTTGAGAAATTAAAGGGAAATTTAGCAGTGCCCTGATATGTCCCCGGGTGCCGTGGCACCTAACATTTTATGTGTCGGAGAATCTTGTAAGCCTTTATTGAACATAAAGTGAGAGCCTGCCCCTCATTTCGTAACCCTTTATTGAACATAAAGTGGGAGCCTGCCCCTCATTTCGTAACCCTTTATTGAACATAAAGTGGGACCCTGCCCCTCGTTTCGTAACCCTTTATTGAACATAAAGTGAGAGCCTGCCCCTCGTTTCGTAACCCTTTATTGAACATAAAGTGGGAGCCTGCCCCTCATTTCATTCGAAAATGAACAGGATGTGGCGAAGCAGTTTGATCTTTCGTTATGTGTATTTCAATCATCACGTGATTTGTTTTTACTGAACACAGTGATCATGATCAGCTTATTTATTCATTACTGAGTCATACGATGGTCGACACAACACTTACGCCATTCAATAAACCTCCCACGGTCAGTCATCGCTCGGTAACGCCTACCTGCCAAACCATGTACGTTCTGACACTGAAACATCGCTTCATTTTATTCAACTATCCCTTTACATACACTGATACACAATTGATGCTTGCTTGGTTGGTTTGTCCATCCGTCTCTCTATCACGCTTTTAAGGATTTAGATAGGAGATAATTCCCGGGTCCGTATTCCCAAACTTAAACCGAGACTGTCAGATAAGGCAGTCCGTATCAGTGATACTGAAAATAACATTTCATGTTTCAGAGTTGCCGTAAATAAGTGGGCATCTTAATAAGAATTTAACGTCATTTGTCCCGCCACTAGAAAGGGAACTAAAAACTATTCTAAATTTGGTTCCAGACGCCCGCCACCTGGACAGCCTCCTGACGGCGCTGGAGCTGCTGTACAAAGACCTCCGGGTATACTCCTGCTCTGACCCACCAATGAGAGAGGTCCTCTCCCCCAGGGGGACTGTGGGGAGGGGTGGGGTCTTACTCCTCGTCTTATGTTCGCTGAACGACACTGTCCCTCTATTTCACAAGGTGGTCGTAATTGTGAACATTTCTTTATGATGAACTTTACTGAGAACTTTTCTTTATCATGACCTTTATTGCGAACATTTCTTCATAGTGAAATTTACTGTGAACTTTTTCGTATCGTGAACTTTCTTGCGAACTTTTCTTCATCGTGAAATTTACTGAAGACTTTTCTTTATTGTCAACTTAATTGAGAACTTTTCTTTCTCGTTAGCTTTGTTGATAACTTTTCTTTGTTGTGAACTTTGTTGAGAAATTTTCTTTATGGTGAACTTTATAACGAACACTTTTCCTTGCCACGAGGTAGTGCAGAGCACATGTGTGCGCAGCACATGTGTGAGCGTCAAATCACAACATGAACATCAATATCACATTGATCTTCCTGACCTGTCACCGTGGGGAGGTGATAGGAATCCAGCATTAGTTTTGCGAGCTGAATTAACAAAGAAATGTTCTAAAGAGTCCAGTCAAACCTTAAGACGCTGCACACCTAATACCATAACGTGAGGCCTCAACTGAAGCTTTGGATAAAAACTCTGCATGCGTTCCATGTTGCCTCACCAGTCTGGGCTGAGTGACAGAGGGCAATTTCTGTCACGTGTTCCATACATCACTGAGATCGAATGGGAATATTGCCGTACATGTAATTAGGTTCGTAAAAACCTGCAATAAGCCATAACAAACAATAGGTTTGAAAAATATATAATCCCTTGAAAGTATTCCGACTGCTATGTTTCATGTGTGCCCGTGTGTGTCCGTGTGAGTCCGTATGTGTCCATGTGCCTAAGTGTGTCATGTGTGTCTCTGTGTGCCCCTGTATGCCCCTGTGTGTCCCTGTGTATCCAAGTGTGCCATGTGTACCGCCAGGTGCGGCAGGAGAGGCTGGAGCGCCTACAGCTGCGGTGGCTGGTGCTGCTGGGGAGGAGGTCGCAGCTGGAGCAGCTGGAGGCGGCCATCACTGAAGAGAATAAGGTGAATTTCCGGCAGCCTCTGTCCTACTGAACTTCATTTCCGGCAGCCTCTGTCCTACTGAACTCCATTTCCGGCAGCCTTTGTCCTACTGAACTCCATTTCCGGCAGCCTTTGTCCTACTGAACTCCATTTCGCTCCGTTTTGTTTGGAACGCCTTCCCGAAACCTTGATTCACGAGTTCAGAGCTGATGATGACGCCATTATTGTTGAGGGAAGCGCTCCGTGGTTCCGTAAAAATCAGCTTGCCCCAACCAGGAGTCGAACCCGCACTTCCCCGCAGAGAGCCTGACACTGCCCCAGTGTGCTGTGGGGCTGACATGACCGCGTAGGCAGAGCAAATTCACGACTCCGAGTGTCTCTATTTCTACACCTCAACCATGCCGTGCTTTGCCGCCACACTCTACCATGTCTGCTAGCCACCACGGCTGTGCATTTTGTATATTTTGTATCTGTGCTCAGTAATCACACTTACATCAGCTTATAGCCACACAACCACACAGCCGTACAACCACACAACAAAACAGCCTCACAACCACATAGCCGTACAACTATACAGTTACATACCCGCATAACCCCACAGATAATATGGCGCAACAACCGAACCCCACAACCACACAACCAGTTGCAAGAAGGAAGACTATTGTGCTTTTGCACATGTATTTGTTCTGTCAAAGAAATTTCCTAAAGAGGGTGTAACATTAGAAAAAATCATTTTCCTTAAATGCACTCGACTTGCATGACGTGTCGTCACAGAATCTGAATTCTGCCACTTTTTTGGGGGCTGAGCCGCGACACTGCGATACCTCGGCGGTGCCACGCGTCCTTCAACTCAGACCTCGCATGTACGATCTACTCGTCAGAGGTCGGGGGGTCTACGGCCTGTGATTTAATGAAGCGTGTTTTAAAAATTTGAGCTGTGCTGTGAAGCTTTGCATTGAAAGGGGGAGGGGGGAGGCGCTTCTACGACGTTGAATGCCTCAAAAATTCACGCCATTTCCGAAGCCATCGACTTCCAGTAGATGCGAATCCTTACTTGTTGCACTGCCCTACAACTCTACTCTAAATTAACATGTTCATAATTTAGATTATTGTTTCACCTTTCTGTTTTCATTTATGTTTTTTTTAAATATATGCACTTTTCGATTTCATCAATCACAAAGACATAATAAATTTTGAAAACCAATTTCAAACCAATTCGACCATGATCGCATGCCGCTGTGGCCTGCGACCGGCCAACGACCTGAAGCTTTACAGTTTAAAATTTCAACGCCATTTTCCCGTCCAATTTCAGCATCGCATCCTTACTTTTCGCACAACTAGCTGTCCACATGTGTCGATGCACTTATTTTGGAACATCCATCTTTATCCCCTGGGCTTGTCTTTTGCAG
>VOMN01123154.1:0-10268 GCA_014899125.1 Orchestia grillus
TGTGGTGTGTTGTGGCCGGTGTGTGGTGTGCTGTGGCCGGTGTGTGATGTGGTATGGGGTGTCCTTTGGCCGGTGTGTGATATGGTATGTGGTATGGAGTGACCGGTGTGTGAATATGATACGCTTGCAGAGTCGCTGAACCTGGGGTTGCGGTTTTGTAAAAACGTTTACGATTTTTTGACCTATGAAAGGAAAACGTTTTTACGCCTGGAGTACTACGAAAACATAAGTTCAATAGCTTTTTATCGGACATACAAAGCTCTTGTATGTCCGAATGAATAATTCTCTGAAATGATTGTTGAATGATTGTACGATAGCAATCAGCAATTGGGCATTCTTGTTTATGAAACATTAAGGACCTGTTCGTTACGTTTGGCCACTCTAAATTGCTGCGTTTGTAGTCTCTGGTACAAATTTCCTGTGTATTTTGTGTTCTTCAAAATAGGAAAGTATAAATTAGTGTTTCTGCATTTATTAATATTTGGCAGCAATAATTTTTATCTCTGTATAGTGACTGAACTCAAGGCTCGGATGTTACAACCTGCATCCGGGCGAGACGAAGTACAACTTCCAAGTCCATTCGAGCGTGTATGGCAAAGCTCTTGATTTATGCACAACTATTCCCCGTTATGTGCAACTATTCCCCAATATATATTGAACTACAGGCGCGAGTTAAAAGGAAACTACCGCACCAGAATACTGACGTCAGAACGGTGAAGAGCAGCTATCTCGGACTGCAGCCCAACAACCAGGCCTGAGTGCAAGAAAGATGCAAGACTTGCAGCTCGTCTGGAGCGCCGCACTCCAGCGACGCTCAGCAGGGCTGCTGGGGGGCCGCTGCAGGGCAAGATATGGGCTCATATCGAGGGGTGCTCGCCCCCTCTCGTGCTGGTAGTGAAGCCCATTTCTAGGCTCAAGAGCCCCATGAAGCAGCTTTACGAGCCTCTGGAGGGAGGTGAGACCGGAGTTTATTATTTACGAGCAACTTAATTGAAAAACTTCACCCCTGGGAACGGCCTAAAAAGAGCAGTGCCATTAGAAAATCGAGCCGATTTGTAATGTGGAGAAGATGTGCTGTAACGTCCCTCGGCTTATTCTGCTCTCATTTTGAACGAGCTCTGGCACAGATTGTCTTGAGAGATTTACCGGCCACTCATCGAACAGAGCGGCGCCTCGCCGAGTGTGGGAGGTGGGGACTGTCGGGGCCGTGGGGGAATGGCGGTATTGAAAAGGCTGCTTCAATAGGCCCAAGAGCAGTGAATAAATAATAAATTGAGTGACTTGTGTGTTTGTAATTTGGCTTGACCTCCGCTGATGATGAAAGCTGTACAGCACTAGTGCAAAGATTGGCTTCAATGAATTAAAAAGTTCGCAAATGAGTTTTAAAATGTGTTCCTGTACTATGTCGTCCTATTCGAATTTTATGACGTGTTTCTAAAATAATTTTAACGTAAAACAAGAAAATATTAATTCGCTGTCTGGCAGCACCGGATTTGGGTAGATACCCAAGAACGGACTCGTGCTCGTTCTTGTTACCTTATTGAATTCTATATTTGTATGTGACCAACTTTGGAATAAACTATTTTTTTTATTCATTCATCATGAACAGCAGCAAGCGACCGATAAAAGTAGTATCGACTTGGGAGCATCTTCAAAGCAACTCAGCATTGCCAGAATTCGCAATAAATCAGTCACGAGAAAAGCCGTAAAACAAAGCCTGGGACGCAGACGGCTAAAATATTCGCCGCTAAGTACTCAGACCGCTCCACTCGCGCCACGCAGTCCCGCGGTCGCACGGTTACCTTAAAGCTGAGCTCCTCATCAGTGTATTTTTGAAGCTCGAAATGAAATTCTACTATCGCTTCCCCTTTTTACCTGCGGACCCGAGCTGGCTTCCTCAGCCGTTTGTTCATTTTAAAGTGAGCTCTGTCTTGGGTTTCTCNCCTGCTGCTGCGCCTGCTGCTGCACCTGCTGCTGTGCCTGCTGCTGCTGCGCCTGCTGCTGCACCTGCTGCTGCGCCTGCTACTGTTATTAGTGCTGCAAGTGACACCGCTTCTGTCACTAGTGAGGTGAGTGCTGTGATTGATGCTGCTGCGCCTGCTGCTGTTGGTGCTGCTGCTGCAGCCTCATGTTCTTGTTGTTACCTTATCTAAATACTGCCGCTAAAGGCCCTTGTTACTACGATAGTATTAGCATTCACTACGATAGTTAAGCAATGGCATCCATTTTACCATTTAATTTATATATACAATAATTTACCTCGTCGTAGCTTATACTCTTTCAACCGCGGTAGGATTGGTTCTAGCTGTAATTTATGATGCTTTGATATCTTTTACACATCTGCTGCGCTGTCTTTAGAACCGTCATTTCCTGTGGCCGCAGCTGCAAACGCTGCTGCTGCTATTGCTGCTGCAACTATACATCTGCAGGAGCGATGTCCTCTGATGTGCTGCAACTCTGCACGTCTCGGGACACGACTACTCAAATTTTACGTCGCATCGGAGAAATTTTAATCTCTGTTTGATTACTAATATTGATGCCCACAGCCGTCTTCGCTTGCTACCCGTGGCTCTCTGGGCCAGCGAGGATTAGTGAAGCTCTGCACTAGACGTTCCTGGTTTACTTATTGATGAGCAGAATGTTGCTGTCACCGTATCTGAATTTCGAATAGATTTTTCTACCGCCATATTATAGAAACATTTAGTCGCACGCTACGTACATACAAACGGTGTCTGTTACGCAACTTAAAGAGCAGCGTGGCGACCGCCTTCATGGAATAGGAATAGTTCAACAAGCACGTTATTTTGAACCCCCTAAAATGAATATATGACCCGAAAACTTCGAGCGCAAAACTGATTGCTCCCCGAGAAAGTTTCTCCCTATTTTACTGCCGGAGCCTCGGCCGGCGACCAAAATAGGTGAGGATGAGCGGCGAGCGGCAGCCCAATTTAGGACTTCCTTCTTTTGCCTTTCGCTGAGGCGGCCGAGTTGAGGCGGCCGCCCGCCCCTCCGACGACCATAACCGGCCGTGCGTCACACGCGCAGCCCCGGAAACGATCGGTGAAGGATAGTCTGAGAGACTCTTTGTCCTCACGAGGACAGAGTGTTATATCCTGCGTGGGGTCGAGATAACAACCCTCCTCTAGCCTGAGTCCTGCTGGGAGCACGAGAGTCTCGAATTTCTTCGTGGGTTTTCAGACAAGTGCTGAGGGCTGAATTTCTGGATCGTCTCCGTGGAATTGCTCAAAGAAATGAGGTAAATCTAAAGGGAGTAAAGGGTCATTTCTGTTATCAATCTTTAGGGCGAATTTCGTGTTGTTCAACTCTCAGCGAACACGAACAGATCTTGCGCTTGGGCAGATTTCGGTGTATTTGTATTTTCCAACGAGTTGGAAAACTCAAAACACAATCTTTCATAGACACAGCGAACAGTCGCTTGTTTATGTGTTGTGAACGCTGTTAGGGCTCGTGAACTGCTTTATGTATTGGCCAACAAAAACTTTGTTTTTCGTTTATGCTCGAAGCTATTTTTTGTTAAATTGATTTAACTGTGTTTTCTTTTGACATTAGTGTAGTATGATTGTAAAGCTAATGAATATGTGATATGATGGGAAAACGATTATTTTAGTAATTTATTCATTTGATAATAACTTGAATATTGTCATATGAGTACTGTTTGGTAACATTCTGCTCTCGTTCAACTTCATGCAGCCGAAAACACAGTCTGGACACAATGCAGAAGAGTTTGTGATTCTGCTTGCGCTTTAGTGCGTTCGTGATTGACGGAGAGTTCGATAGTGCAGACGAGCTTGAAGTAATTTTGTCCCAAAAAATTATGAGCGATCTTGTACGTGGTCTTACAATCGCGTGCAATTCTGGGACGCACGGCAACTGCACGGGCTCGCGTGAAGCCTACAGCCCGACGTCCGCCCCTGCAGGGTCAGCGTTACCAAAATTTCTGCAGTCGAGGCACCAATGTCGTATTTAGCGAACTTTGGCCACATTTCGGATTGATGCCCTTCTAAAATAACCGTTAATGTCCCAGCCACTTAATTTTCCTTCTCTGGAAACTGAAATTAAGCCTTTCCACTCATGCAAACCTCGGTGAACGTTTCCAATTGTACGATGCTTCAGATTGATAACTCGTAAACTGACAAGGATACCAGCAGCGGTTTTTCACTTTTCACGATATTCAACCATCCTTTTCCCAGAGATCCAGAGCCACCCGAGGCCATTCCATCACATTTCATTGGACACCGCCTCAGTGGCCGCCAGTGCACGCGATCATCACGAGGCGCGCAGGCCTGGAGGTCCACAACCGCACCCTACAGACGCGCGAGGAAGAGATGCGGGTTTCCGCTTTGGCTGCAATTGTATATTCGGAAGACAATGTTTTTTGTAGCGCGACTACAATAGCTCCCTCATGCAGGACTTGAACTAAAGTGTCGGAATGCTCGGGTGTTTTCGATGGGTAGACGCTGGACAATGCCTCATGAATATTTTTGTTCGATGCATAGCACCCTGCCACTCCAGTTTTCAGCAAGTTTACACCCGCGCAGAAGGCTAAAAATTAGCGATTTCAACCAGCATTCAAGTACCGTCATCACAAGGACCGGTACCATCTTGACAATTTCAAACGATATTAATAAAGTTCTTGACACTTCGGATGTTTTAATTCTCCAGCATTGTGACTCGAAGAAACAATCATTGATGTACCCAAAACTCGTACAAAATTTGTGAGACTTGACATAGTCGATAGTTATGTCGGCAAATGGAACATCACTTCCCATTCTTCTAGAGCTGAAATTTGTGAAACTGCAACTGAATCGCAACAACTTCAAGATCCTAAAACTAATGCGTTGTTGAGAATTACACAGCGGCAAGCAATCGCGGTGGTCACAAGGGAAACTGAAAGAAACAATTCATCTATCAAATTCCTTAAGTTCTTTCGTGATCGTTCTTTCTAGAATCCAGCGTTGAGGTAGAAGCGACTGCCGCAGCCGCTTGAACTGCAACAACTTTGGAGCGACTCCCGCAAGTTGGAGGGCAACACAAAGACAATGGTCCCGGAAGTAATGACTTGGGTCGGTCCCTCGTTTCCTGCTCAGCATCAGAGGCCTTGTTCTCGTCAAGATCAATGATGCAGGCGTACGCACGGCCGCCACACCAGCTCTCATTTCTGCCTCCCTTGCTGGAAATGGAGTGAGCGGGGGGGGGGCAAGCTGCAGGAACTCGTACGTCCTCTGCTGACAAGGTGGACTCCGAGCTGCGCGTCCTGGCAACAAATAAAAAGCGTTCGATTTATTTCGAATTCAAATTGAAAGTTTGAATGGCTTATTCAAGAGTAGACGGATTTTCTATTTGTCAGAGGTAATTTTGAATTTTATAATTAATATAGAAGCAACATGTTCCAGGTTGAATTTCATCATATTCGGACACAAAAATCTTAAATCCTGGTGCTTATTCAGGAGAGAGGTCGTGATAGAGCAGCGAAGTAAAAAATGAGAGAGTACTTCAGTGAAAAATGTGGCCTGACGCTGACGTGAGGCAACAGACCTTCACACGGAGTCTGAGTTGCATCACACGGCGAACCAAACTAGCGCCGAGTGATGACTAGAGCGTCGCGAGACGTGAAGTGCCCTACAAGCTGGCAGTGGCTGTGCTGCCAGCAGCTGTGCTGTCAGTGGCTGTGCTGCCAGCAGCTGTGCTGTCAGTGGCTGTGCTGCCAGCAGCTGTTCTGTCTGTGGCTGGGCTGCCAGCAGCTGTTCTGTCTGTGGCTGTGCTGCCAGCAGCTGTTCTGTCTGTGGCTGGGCTGCCAGCAGCTGTTCTGTCTGTGGCTGTGCTGCCAGCAGCTGTTCTGTCTGTGGCTGGGCTGCCAGCAGCTGTTCTGTCTGTGGCTGTGCTGCCAGCAGCTGTTCTGTCTGTGGCTGGGCTGCCAGCAGCTGTTCTGTCTGTGGCTGTGCTGCCAGCAGCTGTTCTGTCTGTGGCTGGGCTGCCAGCAGCTGTTCTGTCTGTGGCTGTGCTGCCAGCAGCTGTTCTGTCTGTGGCTGGGCTGCCAGCAGCTGTTCTGTCTGTGGCTGTGCTGCCAGCAGCTGTTCTGTCTGTGGCTGGGCTGCCAGCAGCTGTTCTGTCTGTGGCTGTGCTGCCAGCAGCTGTTCTGTCTGTGGCTGGGCTGCCAGCAGCTGTTCTGTCTGTGGCTGTGCTGCCAGCAGCTGTTCTGTCTGTGGCTGGGCTGCCAGCAGCTGTTCTGTCTGTGGCTGTAAGTACCTCGCCTGCAGACACGCTGGGCGGAGTGCCAGTAGTGACCTCCCTCATAACGCTGGCCCGTCATGACGGAGTTCTGTGCAAGGCTGTACGATGCTGTCGTATTCAGAAAATTGCCGCCTTGAGTGGAGCAGTGCTGCCTGGAGACTGGAGTGGAGCAGTGCTGCCTGGAGACTTGAGTGGAGCAGTGCTGCCTGGAGACTTGAGTGGAGCAGAGCTGCCTGGAGACTTGAGTGGAGCAGAGCTGCCTGGAGACTTGAGTGGAGCAGAGCGGCCTGCCGTCCAGTCCGTGGTCTGGTCAGTGCTGTCGTGTAGAGGCGGTGGCCGAAGGCGCTGCTGCCACCCTGCAATTACGGCGCCTCATGCTGCAGAGCTGAGAGCGGCCACTTGAGTGAACTGTGCCACATGATGTGGCATGAACTGCGCCACATGATGTGACATGAACTGCACCACATGATGTGACATGAACTGCGCCACATAATGTGACATGAACTGCGCCACATGATGTGACATGATCTGTGCCACATTATGTGACATGAACTGTGCCACATGATGTGACATGAACACTAGACATGTGAGCCCAACATGGCAGCCGCGCTACAAACTCGAGGGACAACTTTTTGACAACATCGCGCTGGGGCCGAGAGAGCGAGCTGGTGGCTTCACAGCAACACATGCGTCATATGCGGCATTTGTGCAAGTTGCTTTCACGAGGCGTTCACAGAGCTCCCTACTCCAGCGGCTGCAGAGAATATCAGATGCAGAGTCGAAAGTTCCGCCCAACTAACTCTATCTCCGCCACGTCAGACCTGATTACAGCGTCTCAAAAGCTTTCAGGATTCTCCAAACGTACATTTGTAAGTTAGGACGATTTCTTTTTAGACTACCTATGGTATCAACCCAGGTGCTTTTCTTGGTGTGTGAGAAGGGAATCCCTCGTTCGTAAAACTGCCTCGAAGTATGTTTTTGCTTACATTTGTTCTAGCCTCTTCAAATCCTTTGGAAGTTTAGATCGAGTTATTCGAGGGTCTTCTTTACTTTAGTGACCATCTTTTTAGTCGCACCGTTTCAAAATTTAGATGGATGCGATGAACGTGGTAAACTTGTAATCGACTGATATGACGTGAACCGGCGAAGCGTGTCTCCAGTTATTGATATTATCATTTTATGCCGAGTGGTGTTTTTCCACAGCCCATAGCTCCTTTATGTAACTGAACAATTACTTGCCTCGTCCACTCTAATAATTCTTCGGTTTTCACTGCATTAGAACTAGAGTAATGAACGATGGCCTCCTCCTCATGCAGCTCTCTGACATTGACTGCGGTTTGCTGTCGTAAGTGAACGAAGTAGATTATTATCCCAACAAGTTCTACTGCATTCCTGTCACGTAAACCACTCTAGAGTGTTCGAGGACTATTTGTAATTGATTATAAACTAACTTTGTGGATGTATTGGACACTTTTTGAGGCTACTATCTAGAACTTTCATCGATATTGCATTAATAGCTTACTATTTATAGATTCTCATAGAAATTTAGCACCCAGCGCACAAAAACACATAAGGCGTTCAATTTTTTATTTTTTTGCTGTTGTATAACCACGGCAAGTAAACTTTTGACCATGTATCGAGTGTTTATTGCACCCACTGTAAACAGTGCCAGCTTCATAAATTTAGTAACAAACTTTGCAATCATTGACCGCCGAACTCTGTCATCTCTCTAACTTGGAGCACACGTCTGCTTCAACACCTGCACTCGACGTACTGAAGTCAAAGCTCGCTCAGTATGCGTTAATTCTACAGCTAGGGGCCGTACTCTGACGTCACTCAAACGCCTACTACGAGAGCAAAGCTTCTAACGTTCTTCAGAGCGCAACTATTGCCGTGAGAGCCCTTTGCTGTCGTCTCTGCCCCCCCCTGGAGGCCCGTGGGGGTGGAAAGAGGGGGTGAGGGGAATGGGAATTTGAATAGGCTGCCTCCACTGAGCGAATAAACACTGCGGAGCTCACCGATCGTGTCTTTATCTGTGCAGGCCGCGTCAGGTGCTCTGGAAGAATAGGAGGGAGCTCCCCACTCGCCCCACTCAGGCAGGTGGTGCTCAGTCCTCATCCTGGTGTTTACGCTCAGTCCTCATCCTGGTCAAACCTCTCATCTTTTGAAGAACACTAAAGCACTCGTAACCTTTTGGGTCTGTATTTTAAAGCTCCCTTTGGGCCTCACAGGATTCTTTTTTTTTGTCTCGTGGCATATGTCCAAAGCCTAAGAAATAAATTCACTCACTTTAGCCTCGATTAACCTAACCAAGATGCAGTGGAAAACTCTTATTTAACCAATAAAAACACCCGCCAAAAAAGGCGGGACAAAAAATAAATGTTAAATTCTGTATATGCCTTCTCATTTACGGTAACTTTGCCACGAAATAATGTTAGGTTCAATATCGTTGATCCGGAATTCCTTATCTTGCAGTCTCGCTATTAGTTTAGGAATACGAACCTGTCTATATTCTTAAGAGCGTGACAGAGAGACGGACCAACCAAGCAAGCAACAACCGTGTATTAGTATAGAGTGGAATTACTGAGAGACAAGTTTTTGAATTACTGTCCAAAATCATTACTGGAGAGTGTGCACGGTTACACACAAGCAAACAAGCAAGAAAATCAGAGTTTTATTACAACATTGAGAACGATCCTTACATTCATCTGATGATATTTTTTACCACCTTCAGTTGACAATGATAATTTAAAGTTTATATATTACATTAAACATGGCTATTTGTAATCATGCCTTGCTATAGTACCTCAACCATATCTACAAGTCAATCCTTCTCAGAAATAATATTGCTTGTGTTCCATAAATCTTTGCGCTACAACAGCAATTCAGAAGAAAAAAATAACTCTGTGAACAGCGTCTACGCGCAGCCTCTCGTAAATTCATTTCTTAAATGATTTTGTATCAAGTCTACAGGGAAAGAAATAAATTATCCATTAGTTACTCTACTTTGCTCTGAGCTGTCAGTACTATAATTCTAACAGTTACAGCGAGTTTAAGGCCAGGGCCAACCAAACGACTTGCAATATTCACGTCGCCGAATTTTAAACCTAATCTGTCCTGACCAACATGGTGGAGACGAGATAAATACTTAGATTGCATTTATTGCCTAGCGCGTGGGTGACTGGACGCCCCCTCTACCCCCTCTGTACCTGAGGGGGAGGGGGCTGGGACGTGTATCGATCCCCCAGGGCTGGAGGAGGGCCTGGCGGGAGAGGGGCTGCCCCATACCAGACGCTCTATGTGCTACCTTCACAGCTATTGATTGCTTGCCTGTCGAGGCTCCTTGCTTCTGGCACTCCTTCACTCCACTCCCTCACTCCAATCCCTCACTTCACTCCCTCACTCCACTCCCTCATTCCACTCCTTCTTTCCACTCCCTCTTTCCACTCCCTCATTCCACTCCCTCACTCCACTTCCTCACTTCACTCCCCTCACCACAATACCCCCTCTGGACACACTAAAGTAACTCACATTCGCGATTTGTTTCACAGTCGCCGGACGGCTCGCGAGACAGCCTCAGGTGCGGCCGCCGGGGGGAGACCTCGTGCCCCAGTTCCATTCTGTGCTCCCCACTGTGCTGCCATCCTCCCGCACACACGTGCTGGTGGGTGCCGGCTACAGTGGGGGGTTGGTCTGGTGTGGAGTTGTGGACCGTTGTGGGGGTCACCTATTGGTAGTGGTGTGGTGCCGCAGTTGGGAGGGTGCAANTGGGTTGTGGGCCCCTAACCTGCCGTGTGTGTGGTGTGTGGTGTGGGCCCCTAACCTGCCGTGTGTGTGGTGTGTTCAGTGGACGATTGAAGGCTTTGGCCGCAATGTGCGGGGCATGAGAGCGTCCTCACGATCTGTGAATGAGTATACCGTGCGGCACTTCGAGAATTTTTGTAAGTAAGAAAATGAAAATATGTTCTCACTTGGCCAAAGATTCCCTTCGCTTAACTGAATTCCCCTTTCTCCAC
>VOMN01123167.1:0-20136 GCA_014899125.1 Orchestia grillus
TCACCCACCATATTCTCCCGATCTTGCTCCAACCGATTTTTATCTCTTCAGGAGCTTACAAAATCATTTAATGGGACAAAGGCTCACTTCAAGAGAAGAGGTCGAAATTAAGCTATTATCTTTTTCTGAGTCCAAACTGGCTGAATTCTATGAAGAAGGAATCGGAAAGTTCATGGCAAGATGTGAAGATGTAATTAATAAAAAAGATGATTATGTTGAAGACTAAATAAATATATTTTGGACAGGATTCTCACTTTATTTCAAATTAAAAAGAAATGGACAGAACTTCTGTTTCAACCTGATACTACCGAATGCATACTGTTTCCACAAGTTTTAATTCAATGAGTAGTAAAAATTACTTTCATGTGAATGAAGTGGAAGATAATCTACTAAAAAGACCCGTTTCCATTGTGTGGGATTTATTCACATAAATTGTCTTAATTCAAATTCTGTATATAGTCTGACAAATATGTGTACTTGTATAGTCTTACAAATATGAATGACTTAATTTGAAAAGACTAGATCTGCTTATTATTGTCTGGTGAAGCAACATTCGGTGTGATGAATTAACTTAGTAAAAGTGTTTATGTATTTACACTCTACAGATAAAGGCTCATGCGCTTTATCTTTCGATGCCCTGCCATAATGTTCCCATTATTTGATTTTGATTATTGTATACTATAAAGGAGCTAATTTTTGACCTTACTTGTCTCTATGTAAACTTGCTCACTGATCATGCAGTGTCTCCACCAGGCAGCAGAAATGGCCGCATCTCAGGAGAAGCAGATGGAAGTCTGCGAAATTTGTGGAGCTTTCTTGATTGTCGGCGATGCCCAGCAGCGGATCGACGACCATCTCACTGGGAAGCAGCATATGGGTTTTGCTAAGCTTCGAGATGCCATAAAAGAAATCAAAGATGTGAGTAGTAACTATATTTAGTGCATCGTAGCATTGCATAGCAACTATATTTAGTGCATCGTAGCATTGCAGTGTTATGTTTTTTTTACTCATTGTAGTTCGTGTGAAGGGGTTATTTTACTGTTTAGGAATATACACCAATTATGATTCAGAATGAATGTATTGTAGGTAAACACGAGCGTAGAAAAAAAATCATTTAAATTCAATTGACAATAATTGAAAGTATGACAGTGAAAATGTAATTTAATGAGTAATTTATGAACAAGATGAATGTCACAAGATATTTGTGACACGACCGTCAGTGCGAGAGGCTACTACAAACTAATGATGTGCCGACTCTTTATTATTTAGAATATTCATTGGCTCACCGTATATGGTAAGTTAATGGTATCTAAATAACCTGTACTTAAAAATTAGTACAATGTTTGTTAAACTTTTTCAACTTAGGCTTCCACCCTGTAGAATGAAGTTCTATCTAACAAGTTTACACCAAAGCTGTATGACAAGTGGGGTCTCTGTGGAGTACGCTGTGGTAAATAATTATCAAGTATCTTAAGATACTACAAAAACTGCAAACAAACAAATTATTCTCTGATACGTGGACGTAGAAGTTACAAGTTTGTGAAGATGTTTTCAAATTATTCCAACAGCACCATGATGTGTGCACCTGATGACTAGAATACTGACTCGCACGCTCGTATCTGCTAAAATATATTCGGCGAACGATTTCTCTTAGACTTTTGTATTCAAATTTCTATGTATGATCTTGTCTTGTGAAAACCTAACAATTTCCTAAGCCATTTATGAAACCAAGCCTAGCACAGGGTAAAAAAACTTGGGGTACCAGTCTCGGCTTTTGTTTACGTTATGACTTTTGACATGAAGCCGCCATCATTGATTAACTCCGTTTTCAAAGTATTGTAATACTGAAATGTGTTCAGGGCCAGTTTGATTAGAAAATGTCTCAATGCTATAAAATGAAGGAATATTCAACTTCTCAATCCATTAGACCTTAATGCATGCTTGTCATCAATAATGATTACACTTGAAGAAAATGACAACACCATTCACTGCAGTGTTAATTAACGGTAACTTTGACGCAGACAGACTGATGGCATCACCATAACTGCTCAAGCAGTGTTGCCATACGTGAACTCTTAAGTAGCGCGTATGTGTATGCTTCAAAAGTGATCGATCGATTGAGCCTGTTTGTTGCCTGAACTTGAAAATTAATTTGTCAAAAAATTTGTTTACTTGAGAAACTACACGAGTTTACCCACACGCGCATGTGCTCTTGCATAATTTGATTAATATCCCAGTTGAAAATTGCGCCCGGCATTGCGTGTGATCACAGACGGCAGTAAGGCCCGCGACGGGGCAGATCGACGCAGCAATTCAAGGGTAGGCCGAGTGTTCCCTGTGGCTGCGCAGGACGGGGTAAATTCACGGCGGGTGACGTACACACGGCCTCTGTCATACATAAGATAGCATGGTGCAGAAACTGCACAGGGCAACGCCGCCAGGCCAGCGGGAGGCCAAAGCAGGAGTTCTCGGTGGAGGCCTGCGTCTCGGCGGCTCAAATGACGCCTGGCTCTAATACTAATTGGACATTTGTGAGTCGCCGCTCCACAGTTGCGGGTCTGATACTACCGCGAACACTGGAGTAGTCATCCTCGGCCGGCCCCGATGCCGAGTGCGGTTTTTGACTGGGATAGCGTAGCTGAAAGCGCGTTAATGAACACAAACTGTTTTCCTTACTAGTAATTAAACATCACAAAAATAGATAAATGTATGTGTACTTAGAAGCAGGTGATAATGTGCTTTAATTTCCGTATTTGTTAATAATATAAAATCGGCATAATTTTTCTTCTTAATGAGGTACATTTGAGTATAGAAGGGATCGGCAATTTTTACAACGTAGCGAGCACATGCCGAATAATCGGCACATCACTAATCGTAATGTTTTAAACATGTGAAGCACGCCCACGCCCTTATTAAATCGAAGTTAAGTTCTTTTTCAACGACGTTGTCGTATCCAATTCTGATTACATTCCCGGTATGAAGGTTGACATTTATTTACACCCTCGGGGGACTTAACACTACAGGGCAGCCTTTAAATTTCGTCGAGTGTAAACAGACGTGGGGTGTTTTCATGGCGAAGGAAATGTGATGTTGAGTTTTAGATCTAGTCTAAAAAGTTTTTCACTTACAAAAAAATCCTTGGTATAGCGTGAAATCGACGATCTATCTTTGATGTCCTAGAAAATGTTATTTATCGTTATTAGTTATGCCTGATTTTACCCACCTTGCAAATCAAAGTGGAATCATCTCGCGCCAAGTAATTGACATCAGTGATGAAATGAAATATTAGTATTAGTTATGTTTTAATAATCTGCATCAGCCAAAATTTTGGTTGACTGAATGAAACAATATTCACGAGTTTGTCGCCTAATTCAGTGGAGCGTATCAATTGGCGCGATTTTATTTGGTACCATTGATTGCACTAACGAATTTGTGTGCTGGTCACTACTAAGTCTTAAATCGCACCAGTTTGCTAATTGACGTGTAACTAAGGTTTGCCATTAGTGAATTAGAGCACTTCAATGATTTGTAGGATCACTACGGTTCGTTTTTAAACTTAGGATGTCCGTCTTAAATGAGGCATCTAATTAAGCGATCATTTTGGTGTGAATTTACTGCTATTTCGCACGTTGTTATCGATTTGAAAACATTTCAATTTATGCTAGTACACGTTTTGGTGCAATTAGTTATCTATTGTAAAATTTGTGATGAAATAAAGTTAATGTGCTCTTCTTGTATTGCGACGCATGAACTTGAGGTGAAGTTTTTGTGAGGAACAATTATCGGCTGTTTTGAATTTGGTGGTCTGTGTTAGAAGCTCTGGAAAATATATGATCGAATAGTTCGTGAAAAAAGTACACCTATTGCAAAGTTGGATGTAGTGTACTGACACGGGTACAATCTCGTAGTTCGGACTGTAGGTAAAAGCTCCTACGCTTTTTCTTTTTTCTTCAAGTTAAGAATCTTTGAAGTTACTTGGTAGTGCTATAGTTATTATTCCACGACGAATATTTGACCATATAGCTTATGTGCACTTTGCTATCGTTCTCAAGTGGTAATGATTCTCACTGAAAATTTCAGATATGGAAAAATATTTGAATATGACACAGGTACACGAACAAAAATAACATAAAGTTACATAATTGTTCTGTACGTACTGCTAAGTACTGTCTCCATAAATAGTCTTATCTGTTTTGAAGAAATTCCTTATCTCGCCAGTATCTATGATACTTGGAAACTTTTATTCCTTATTATACAAGAGAACTATAAGTTTCGACCCCGTAATGAGAGGGTTATTTATACAGAGGTGCTGTATTTTTTATCTAATTTGTTGTGTTTTTTTCGCAGTCTCGTGAAAAAGCGCGAGAGGAACGCGAAAAACAGCGAGAGAAAGAAAGAGAAGAAAGAAGACGATTATTGGATGAAGAAGACAAGCGAAGAATGGGAGGTTCAAGGGACGAGAGACCAAGGTGAGTATTCCGATCCTATAATGGTTCACTGTCCAAACTGGGACCCATTCATGTTTTTGATGTGATACAAGCGTCTCCATGCAGTCAAAAATGACGCTAGTCCCATGTGAAATAATGGAATTTCCTGCATCTCTGTTACGGACTGACTGCCTTCTCTGATAGTCTCGCTCATGATGAATGTATTTAGACCCGTGCAATTTCTCCCATCTCAAATAAATGGTTGCACACAGATGGAAAATTAATATGTAAACTTTGTGTTCTGCAATACTAGTCGCGCGACGATTAAAAAATTATGAAACTTGCTGTATCCATCCCTAAAAGGAATGCTATTTTCCCCGTGAAACATATAATGGGTCACAAATGTTCCTTATCGTTTTCACAGAAATTAACTATTCATAATGGAATTTTTGACAAAATACCGTCATGTCACACTCTATCGTAATAAACATTCAATTTCCTTTAGATTACACTCATTTACGACTCTATATTCAGCATCCTATCGACGACACTGCAGCATATCAGCATTGTTGGAAAGGGAGAACCGAGAGGCTGACCAACCCACGAAGTTTGTGTTATCAATATTATAATACAGTCTTTGTATTATATTGTCTATCTCGACAGTACCCTTAGTGTATTTATGTCGTGTCCGCTTCTTAAGGAATTAGGAGAAATTGTCTGGGTCCATTTTCTGGTACGTTTTCCTAATCATTGAGACTATGTCGAAGAAGGCTGTCCTTATTGGTGGTAAAAAGAATTACATTTGTATATTCCTTGCTGTTAATAATGTGTGACTCACTTCACTTGTACTCGGGTTAGAGCTCAAGCCGGTTTCCTACGTTTTTCTAACGGTAGCGTCTAGCCGGCAGTCAGGTCGCGCAGAGATCTAACGATACTCCGAGGGGAAAATGAAACGCCCTTTACTCATTCCACAAATTAATTAGTTATGGCGACTCTACGAGCTGATCGAGCATTTGTTCAATAAACGTGGTAAAGACTACAATGACAAAGACTCGCAGCAATGAGCGTCGCACTGAGATCTGAGCCTACTGGAAGGTTTAGGCGCAATTAATCCGACTAGTATTGAAGTGGTTCAACTCAAAATTTTATTTCTCCAACTCTCCCGCATTTACGGACTTGCAGAACTCACGTGCAACAGCTCGTTTGACCGAAACAAACGAGCTGCTCTAGGTGGGTTATCGCACTATTTTAATACAGATTAAGTTAAATGTCCCAGCTCGCAGTTCGAGCAAGTTCTCGGACCTACGACAAAGTATCTAGCCAATTTCGAGCCTAGCCTGACGCCCTGCGTCTTCTCCTAGATCTAGCTTCTGTCGTTGATCCTCCCAGACTGCCTCCCGACTCGGAACTTGTTTCCTCTACTATAGTACGTTGCGTTGGTGCCAAGCGCCCATTGTCCCACATCGAGAACGCTCCCACGCCTGCATCTGGAATTCAACTGTTCACCCGTCTCGAAGTATGCTCTGGAATTTCTCTCGCTAGCTAAAGATGTATCCCGTTACCGCGTTCGCTCTCCCTTTTGGCGTTGCTTGATTAGCTCTGCATTGGGCTCGGCCTAAGAATGNAATGCGGCGCCTACGCATGTGCACAACTTCTCACGCATCTCGCCTGCATACCATCGCACGGCCTGGATACAGTCTAGCCTACAATATAGTCTACTATAAACGTGTCTACATATGTACAATGAACGTCTAATTTTATACACATTATTAGTTTCGAGAATTACCGTAAATAAGAGTACCGTAAAGAATTGACATCTTATGCCGTGTCAGCTTTGGCACAGAGTGTGTACTAGTGCAATAATATGCATTTGTTGATAACTTGCTCGGTTGGTGTCTCCGTTTCCCTTTTCAGCCGCTGTGATATACGGCAGTGTCGCTCATAGGATACTGAATATTGTATTATAAATAAATGTAATCTAAAAGAAATAAAATGTTTCATTCGATAGAAAACGCTGACAGTATTTGCGTTATGAATAATTATCATTTAATGATATGAGGGCTTAAGATATGTAGAGTGCAACAGGATTTCTACAGAAAAAGTTCGAAAATATTGTAAAAGCTCTGATAGGCATTGCAGTAGATTTTCTCGAATCTCAAGTTTATGACTGATCATACAGTAAGTTCAAGTTTGAACTTCAGAGTGCTTGGTAAACCTTACCACAAATTATATCTATCTTTATATATACTGATTTTCTGTCGTTATTGACAGCTCGGGTGCAATTAATATTATATAGTATAGATTGTATCCTAAGGAGCTCATTTTTTACTCGTTTAGTATAGAAGTTAGTGAAGCCAACTTTTGACATTTACTTATATTTTCAGTTAGTATTTTTGAAATTGATAGTTTCTCCCTGTTCAAACCAGTTTTTCTCATTGTAGCTTCCTTGACCTTGGAATACAAATGTAAACTTCATGTGAACTTTTCCTCTCAGAGACGCCCGACCTCCGCGAGACGAGCGAAGAGACCGCGACTCAGCGAGACGTGACGACAGGAGAGGCGATCGTGATCGTTCACATCGTGACCGTGATTACGAGCGCCGTGGTGATCGTCACCAGGATCGAGATCGTACTTCTCGTGATTCCCGCGATCGTACTTCTCGTGATTCCCGCGATCGAAGTTCGCGTGATCGCAGCTCTCGTGACCGTACGTCTCGTGACCGAGCTCGTGAGCACAGGTCTCGGGACCGAGACAGTAGGAGACACCGAGACGACGGATATCATGGCTCCAGAAATGGTTCAAGCAGGTAATTACCGAATGATCACGTTTGCGACCTGCTGTGTCTGAATTATAGTGTAGCCTCCTAGGAGAGAGAGCGAGTGACTACAAACTTTTCAAGTTAAGCCTAACAGAATGGAAAGTAATTTTCCGAAAAAATGAAGGCTATAAAGTCTATGGCTTTCTGTCTAGAATAGGGACCGTTTAGGAAAGGGAAGGGTGTTTTGTCAGCAGTTGATCGCGTGTACTGGTTGCTCCATAATATGTTCTGCAGTAGCGGCTTACCACCCCAAACCAACAGGGGTGCTGTATAAGAAGGAAAAGAAAATCAAGATCAGAGAAAGGAATATAGAGAAAATGCAGAGTCGCAAGTGTTAGCTGATTAAAAGTTTATGAGACTAGTGCATTATTTCAAGTTGCATCAGAGGAATAATGAACTGAATTATGCCGCATTACTGACAGTTCAGTCCGTGGTGTTCTCTTGCAAACTTGCAGGGTATGGTAGATCGCTAGAAGATTGGTGATTACTGACCTGTGGTTTTTGAGATGTTAACAAAAAAATTCTACTTGTGCTATTCAATTACACAAGCAGCTTTTAAAATAATTTCTTTGCAAAAGTCTGTGATTTCGTTTTTATTCTACAGCTAAATTGAAGTTAGGAGCTTTTGTGGTGCAGGTTAGGTCATGAGTTTTATAATTCGTTGGAAGAAGAGAGTCTTGTCAATCAGTTCTCATTCGAATTCTGCTTAGAATTTGTGAGTTCTCACAAGTACGCTGCGAAACTTGTGCAGGTTAGGCATCGCTGCCAGAGAGTCGATTCTGTGTTAGGCTTACGTGGGTATACATTTTTATCTATCGTAAATATAAAATTTAATGGAGTGATTCAAATTTTTTTACTTCTTAGTGAACTCGGCAGGTTGCGGTGTTCCAAACAATACATTTATTAGGCATATTAGTAAAAATTTGGTTGTTTTGTAGATTAACGACCGTTGGTTTTCATTTTTTTGTGTCGTTCAAGATGATTTGAGGTATTTTTTTCGATGCTTTTCCTTGTACAATTTTTTCGTCTGATTAACGTAATTGTATTGTCACAAGTATGCCATCAAGAACTTAAAATCTCCCTCAAAGAACTGACAATGCATGGATCTGAGAGATTTTTTATTGCAGGTAATTCCATCCAATCTAAAACGACCCTTCCGCATCGTAGATCATCATTTCATCTAATCCATTTACTGCGGGGGAGATCAGCGGTCTGAGCTGTAGTGGCGTCTGGTTCATAGGGTGGCAACGTGGCAAGAAGGAGAAGTAAGACGTATCTGGGCAAAGTTGTTGCAGTGAGTTGCTCACATGATTGAGGTAAGTTCCGTTCAGGTACGAGTAGGTAAGATTCTGTAATCCTTGCCCTCTTTTACAGGACGACAACCTGTCAGGTGGGTGAGAACTTTCGTCGCCGTGTAATGTCTTCTGGGAGTCAGTAATTAAGCGTTTGGACCGATTTGAAACGAACGCATATTGTGTGAAAGGTAGCATCTTCATTCCATGCAGAAACTGTTGATTGATTTAGGGTCAGTTGCAGCAGAATTGTTGTTTCAGTGTATTCATAAATAATTGTATAATCCTTGGACTGGTTAAAACATGCAATGCCATCCACTATTTCACTTGAATCGTTTTAGAAGCGCTGAACGCTTATTTGAGGTATTGCCGTCAATTCACGGTGTCAGCGTGAATGAGGAAAATATAAGTTGGGCTCTAGTTTCTATGTACGGAAATTCATTTTTAGGTTTGACCTCTGCTATCACAGTTACCGCAAAAAATTATATTCTTGTTTTTGCTTCCCATCAGGGCTCGCATATGAAGGAAACGTGCAGTGTACAACATTAAAGGAGGGCTAAAAGCTACGGCCAAAAAGCGTCGGCTAATGGAATCTATTAAATATTTTGTACGGAGTCAAGAAATATAACAAATGCAGGGGCACTAGTTGTTTCGAAAATGTGTTAGTTCGTCCATATGACGGCAATCATGTTGGTGTCAAATGATTTCAAATCTTCACACATACATTTCATATGTCTTGGTGTTAGAGGCTTTATTTGGAGTATGTTTTTGGAAATGAATATCCAAAATATATATGATAAACATATTACAGCAAGGGGTGTGAGTGGAGTATTAATTGCCGGCGTTCACGAATTTCTAGTGAAAGTAGCTTGGTTCAATTATTTACGTCGACTGGATATTTTTAAGAATTCACGATGAATGTTTAATATATTTGAATATCTTCAATAGGGCTATATATAGAAGTTAGGTACGTACTGTAATATTATTGGGAGTGGAAACTGCTATCCCCAGATAACTCCCTTCTCTCTTTACCAGAGTAAACATTATACATGAAACCTAAGGGGGCATGTAATGTTGCCAGCCATTATTGCAAAGTGTGAGTGTTAAGTGGCGAACCGTAAAATAATTGTTCTCCAGTTGCATCTTACCTGAAAAGTACGAAGGACTGACGTCGGAAAGAGAAAGACTTCTCCAAAAATGTTGCCATCTTCGTTTTTTTTTTTTCACTGAAAACCTCCGTGCGCGTGTTGTATCTTGAGCGAACTCTACCAGCTATTGTAGGGGTCCGATGTACGCTCTTTGGTAACTCATAAAGTAGATGTTGCCTTCACGCACGAACACTATGTTTTCACAGTCGTTTTCAACACTTTTGATTTTCGATGTTAGATGAAGATAGTTACCACGTATTTGTTTCCTAATTTGAAGTGAAAGTACTGATTTACATTATCCATTGAGGAGTATGATTTTAGATAGTTCGGCAAATCAAACTGGGATTTTGCGCTATAGGAAATTTCTGTCCATCAAGGTTATTAATATAGCTAGGATGTAAGCTTTACGGTTCGGGCCTCGACAAGTTTAATTCTGAAAGGGTATGCTGAAAATTTCAAGGCTTTCCGATATAGTCTGGTTATGATTCTATTTTCAATCGTTGTAAAAGAATTGATTAATTTTTTATCAATCGATTTTTCATAATTAAAACGTCTAATTATTCATCTTATGAACAGAACGAAGTTTGAAAGCCCGCTCGGAGCTGTTGATTGTATTAACTGTTATTCTTAATTTTACATCGATATTCCGTGGAGTTGGTTTTGTGCTATTTTTTGGTGAAAAATTTATTTTGTTCAGCAAACTAGATCCTAGTTTCTTGATTACCTACCTAGTTGGAGCAGAAGTGTGAAATATTCTTGTTTTAAGTATAGCCGTATCATGTGGAACTATTTTCTAACAATACTGAAATATTTTGGAAGCTGTATCGCATATTTTTTAAAACTAATTTGGTGTAGTTTGTTGGGAAACATGCATGGAATAAATTTATTCATCCTGATGCTTATGTCTTACATACTCTTTAGTTTATTAACATTTCCTAGCATAACTTTCAGGTGCAGTTTGAACGATGAATATTGACACTTTGGGTGCTCACCCCCGTCGATTTACATTTAGAATTTAATCATACTCGTGAATGACGTTAACTGCAAGTGCACTGGTGTCATTTGAAAATCGTGAATCTATCACTGAGAGAGCCATGTGCCATTGCTGTTCTGTCAGTCTCATTACTGCTTATTGATGGCAGCTCGCGTTTAGCCAATGATCGTTGTTGCTACACTTTGATTAACAGGAGGGACTGTGTAGCAATTGCTTTATTTCGAGCGAACGTCTAAAGTTCTGTTTTCAATGATTAATCGCAGAAAGGAACTTTCTAAAATAATGATCGATTGAATGAATCTTAGGTAAATGAACTAACTCGCGTTAGTATAGTGCATTTCGCATCTTTCGAATAATAGTTATTTTGACCAGTCGCCTTTTGCGGCCGAATAGGCTGCAAAAAATTTAGCTGTTTTGGAGTAAAATAGTTCAGCATTTCACTCGAAGTGTCCTGAAAAAATGAAAAGAAACCTTTGTAACACAATGTCTGACTATTTTTTGTACTATTATCGAATGATGTAAGCCTTATTTTTAATTAGTGCAGTTACCTTTGAAATTTTGGCATTGTATATCATAAGATATTATAAAATATTAACATTGGTCATATGTACGTTAAAATCTCTTGTAATAGTTTCCTAGAAAACGTCGAGTACTTTGTGACTAATCGCTTAATGCAACCGAGCAAGCAAGGGCGCATGTCGTACGAAGCTAAATGCATTGTAATTAAGTAATGTGACGGTAATTTCTCTGAACGATCGTTGAAAAATGTTCTTGAGGCTCATGTGATTAGGGAAAAATTACTGTTGAAGGTAATGACTCGTTAGAGGAATTACCGAATGTGAGTGAGCACTCAAAGTGTTAATTATGTCGTATTTGCCATTTAAACTCTTAATTAGTACTGGAAGTTTTTATTATCATATGATCTAAGTAAGCAGAGTATTCTTGAGTACGGAAAGATTGTGCTAGTATAAATTGACGAAAACTTCGTTTGCATTGGTCAGGTTTTTATATGCTATGCATTGTTGCCATTCTTTCCAGCGATGAGAACGTTGCGTCGGATAAGTGAGGCTAAAACCTCATTGTCCAATATCTGTGATATCTTCCAATGTAGCATTCCTTCCAGTGGTATCTGATCGAACGAGCGTTCCGTCATCCGTCGTGATGTCGACCACCTAGAGGTACTCTCGAGTTTATTTTAGGTATCGTGAACGATGCTTTGTTGTATTTCTGTACCTTGTGTATCTCCTATGGAAACGCATGAAAGTAATTCTGTCGTGTGTAAGCAAATATAAAAACTAAATTGGGAACAATGATTATAGAGCAATTATTATCGTATAAAAGTGAACAAATTTTTGAACTCAATTCAGTGCAGTATGTGCCTTCTTAGTCGACGATTCTCGCATTTTCGATTTGCTCATGCCATCATGCACAATGCTGGCAAACATAGAAAACAGCCGAGTTCAGGCATCACGAAAACAGCTCGAGTCGACAAAATGTGCATCGAAATTAATCATTTTTTATGTTAGTCATATTTGGTCAGAATTGATGGCTTTATTTTGAGGTGTGAAACCCTTTCTCCACCATTTTGTCTTGGTTTCAGTTGTGAGCTTATCGCTAATCACATGCAAGACACCAGTTGGTGTCAGACCTTGGTTACGTACGAGATTTCGATTGTACCATTTACTTCAGCATCAATTGCTGTTCGCGTTTGAAATTGTTTCGCTGTTGGACGCTGAAATTTAAATTTTATTTTGTTAATCTTCACGATTGAATTGCAGATTTCATCAATACGGGAAGAGCTGTCTTCGCAAGAATGTTCTAACCCGTCGTGGTGAAGTGTCGCAAGCACGTCTTCGCTTCTCCTTCAGCTTCTGTTCGCTGTCCATGCCTAAGGTGACCACTGACCCTTCTTCCTGTTCCCTCTTCAATCATTGGTCTTCATTATGTTTCTTTAAACTTGTTTTTTCTCATGAACACGAGTTTAAAGAATTAAGATAATGATATATGTTGTGTTGCTTTGAACCGGTCGTTGTAAGGAACTTCATATACAAATAATTAGGTATACCTAGCAAGTTTGAACAGCTATGTCATATAAGATATTGAATGTGTGTGGTAGTTGGTTAATTTTTTTCTCTCTGTTGGTGTTCGCGTGTTTAAAGACTTCAGCCGACGCGGCCTTTCAAAAAAGTGCCCATACAGCTTAATTGTACGCGATTTTGAGGTATGTTGATGCTGAACCCTTCATTTCGCCTCCTCAAGTGCAGGTCTTCATGGTCTTCAGCTTTGAGGTGTGTTGGAACGAAATTAGTGTTCGGCTGTGGTCATTATTGGAAATTCCTTGCTCGTAGGTATCAGTTCGAGTTATCCTAACCTCGATTGATTAGCTAGCGATTAAAGCTGGAGAGAGCCTCGTTTCGTTTTCTACTTGTATTAATAGTTTAAATTAGAAGGGATGAAATTTTTGTCGAATTCCTATCTGCTTGGTCTGCAGTTGCGGAATTTTAGTGACCGCATCGGAAGTAAAGTAGAATAAATTTTATATTTATGAAGCATTATTGCTTCGGCTTTAGAACGGAAGACCTACTCGGCACCTTCCGCGTTACTGCCCCTGCGAAAGGCAAGGTGAGACGTAAGAAATTTGTTGCTTATCAACCAGTGTTGAATATGTTAATAAACTCGCATTACTTCCCGATTTTAGTTTGTGTCCTACAAAGGTAGATAATCTTAACCAAGGAATACAACTGAAAGGTTTATGGTAGATATATATTCATCTTCATGTTACATTGCTGCTTTTGCTGATATGAGATATTGTATGGTATCACAAGCAAACTTAATATTGAAAAGCATGGACATGTTTACAAAAATACTCTTATTTACAGAGAAAGTCGGATTGATACAACTAATGCAACAAAAAATTCAGATTTTATGTAAAAAGACAATAGGGTTGCAAATTGCCGAATAAAAAATCCTAATATCCAATGAAATAATTGATAATAGTATTAAAATGCTTATGTATTTAAAAAGTAGTTCCACTGCTAGTAAACGACTGCACGAGGCTCTCAAATCGAATGTCCTAAGAAATGCTGGCACTAGCCAATGTTAGCACGACTGTCGTAAAAAATAATTCTCTGGCTTAATATGTATCAACAAAGACAAACGACACTGAATTGATAGTATTTTTATGACACACGTAATGTCTTTCACTCCACGAATTAATACCCTACAAATACCTAAAAAAGTTTGATACTGTTCAGTTCGCCAAAATCGAAATTATTGTATCTAGTGGTTTAGGCAGGATTATAATATAATCTAAAACATATTCTCATTTCACGATATTGTACACATGTTATAATTTACAGATGGTACAGAAATAGTACAAAACTTTTGCCAGCTCAGGAACCTGAATGTTTAGACCCATGACACTCCGATAAATAATAACGTGATTTATCTTTGTTATCAGTTCATCTTATCACTCAGTTAAAGGTAGGGGAAGGGGAGTCTCAGCGTCACCGTTTTCTACATCTACAGATTTCTATTTTCAGGTACGTACTTTCTCGAACACACTCGTTTCCGTTACTGGAATTTATAATAAGAATCAGACGAGTCTCAATAATGAAGTAATCTAAACAAAGTCGTTACAAAAACAATTCGCTGAGGTACTTTAGGATACGCATATCACATGAAAATCGACTTACAAGAAAAGAGTGCTTGAAGTAGTTGTAGCTTGTAATTATTACATACAGATGTATACAATGCACTTAACTTGATAAACTCGTCGTGTTACACTATGAATATACGTATATATGTGTTAAGACGTAGGATTTTACTGCTTTATTCGCTCAATTAGTGTTCTCATATTTGCAAATAGCGAAAGGAAGAGTTAACAATGAAGCGAAGGTTCAAGTACCGCAAAACAATACATTCGCGAAATAGGTTTATGTACAGGCACACCAGGATTTCTCCTTAGAGAAAGAGAAGTATGAAAAATGTCACATAACTGTAAATTCACCACTAACTTTACGAATAAGTTGTGCTTTTTCTGGTATGGATATCGTGTAAGTATATTAAAAGACATTTCTTGAACAATGACCCTCTAGAGGTGGCGTTGGTAACAATTTCAATAACCCTGAAGTCAATTGAAGAGAATAAACCCTACAAGTGAAGTCTCGTTTAAGTGTTCAGGAGTTATTTCTCTCATAATGCGAAGTCCCCAAAGATACCACACGTGAGGATCACCGCAGCTACCCGCCAGTTATACTAGATTTCAAATGCCTTAGTACGATTATAGTAGTAATATTTAACAAAAAGTGAACATTCAACAATACTTTCGCCCCATTGTATAACATAGATGCGTCATCAAAGGAAATTAATCTACATAGCACCAAATTCGTCACTACTGTTCTAAGCCTTCAATATGAACCGTAAGGCGAGTCTATTTCCTTCACGTTAATTCTACTTATTGAGCAAAGTTATCGGTTTCCTTCACAGTCAAGTTCTTAATAATCTAACCTGCTCTTTTTACCTATGCAATATACATGTCTGAGAAAACTTCTAAAAAATACAAAGTATATGTCTGATAATAATTCGTATGCCATACCATGCTTCTTACAACTTTCCCAAATACATTCCAGTAATTTAACGAGATTTACATCGGTCGCCATTTTTGTGTGTACCTGCCGGTACTGTTCCTATTTAGCAATACAACTTATAATTAAATGCAAATTTTAAAGAAATCAGATTGAAGTGCACGTCCCTACAAAAAAAAGCATAAATTTCTCAACTGCAGGCTTAACGTATTTATTATGTAACCACTGAACTAGAAGATGAACTTTATAATAACGTTTTCACCAGGGTCATCACCGAACTAGAACAAGTATGATATTAAAAATTCTCGCTAGTGTTACACCTACACTCAGAAATACGATCGGATAAGTAAACTGAGCTACAATTTCAAAGCACAATGTTCGATGATACAGTTTCGAGACAGCACTACATTGATAACATATTCCAAGTAATCACATCAAGAAGAAAATTATGTACGAGAGTCTCATCAAAAATCGGGAATTGCCGGACTGCAAGACAACCAAAGCTTTATTCAGTTTGCCACACTAACGAATTTTGGCTCGAGATATAAATCCCAATTTTTTCTATGTAATTTCATAGGTGGAACTATTTCCGCCGAATAGAGACAATCGTCACTGCGTAACTCTGTATAAATTTCCTATTTCACCAACGGCGCAAAAATTATAATTCTGCTATATAAAACAAGCCAGTTCCACAGTGAGCTCCCTCCCCTCAGTGTGAGAGAAAAAAGGAAGGTGAAATTGCATTCTATGTGACCACAGAACTAAGACAGCCGCTTATTTCTTGTGTTGTAAGTTCTACGGCTAGCAACTAAGATAATCACTGAGAGACCTTCTTTCCCCAAGATACAATTAGACAGATACTACCAAGCATACCTCCAAGACTCCAAAACATGAACAAACTGTAACGCTATCAGCTGAGATCGATGAGCAATCAAAGGAAGACACTTGCAATGCTCTGAATAATTTTTCATAGCACATGCAGGTTCAAGCGTTCCTCAATGTTGCCTTGATCGTATAACGCACAAATAAGACGACAAACACCACCAATGGCAAAATATTGTTCCTAAGGCATCAAAAGAGTATAAATTTAAGTTTATCTCAGCTCATTGAATCCGGGACCATGTACGAGAAAGCGTGATCAGAATTAACACCATTAAACCAAGCGCACGATTCTCACAATCGGTAATGCAGAACCTATTCCGATATTTTTATACGATAGTTCCTCAGGGACGCAATAGAATCACATCAGTAAGCTTCCGAGAAATGCTATCAATTGCTGAAAGGTGTTTTTTTTTACTCCAAATGTACTTATACCTGATTTGAACTGTCCTTAGTTGCCTCCGAAAAGCTGATCATCAGTAACAGGCATGCACTAATAGTTATCGGCCATAAAAAAGCGATTTCAATGAAATGAACACAGCTCAAACGCGCAGCTCAACACAGCATGAACACAGCTCAATGAACGCGCAGTAACTCAAAAGGCTGCCACAAGGACTATCGGAACAGTCTTTGTTAAGTCTACGGATTCACAGCTCTGCAAAAATATTATAGGACATATTTAGTAAATTATTGGACAAGTCTGGCGTAACTGAGAGTGTCTTCGGCTAATCAACATTTGAAATTTACCTCTACGGACAGGTTTAGCGGGATCAACTCTTTAATCTATACCACTTAATATTGATGGATTCACAGAACTAGATTTCTTAGTTTTTCCTGAAAAGTTATTTTCACTCCAAACTCAACTTCACAATTCATGGTTCACCTTGATCACATAAACGTTTTTTCTGAACTAAGCGTCATCTTTCATTCTTTATGTGCCACATTTGATCTAGAGGCCCCCAGCCATTTGAATGAACGCGAAAGCAATCCAACGTTTATATCTAGCTCGCGTAATTTATCAAGCGCTTGACATATCAATATTCTTATCAAATCTCTTCACACCATTGATATTGAACATTTCAGTAGCCCACTTATATAATCATATATTCTTCTGTGCAGTTATCCGAACGAATTAAATAATTTATCATACATCAGTAAGCCGGATACTTTACACAATTTACTAAAAACCAAATTGCACAGCATAGATTCTATCACGATTGAAACTGCCCACAAAAAAATTACTTTCATGGATAAAACGAGGGAAAAAGACAGGGAAGGAGCTACTCATTGAGTAGTCCCGCAGCTAAGTCGACGCTAAATAGCTGGTTAGATAAGCTGGGAAAGAAGATAAAACGCTGTTCGCTCCGCATCCCAATTCCCATGATAATCAATTACCTAATGTTATGATGCCCATGCAATTCAAATAAGTTATTTCTATTGGAAACTGTTCAGTGCAATTGTGGGATATTTGGTCAAAACCTGTACTTTTTGAGTCATTACAGATTGCATATTTTAGTCTAAAACAAATCACATAATATGAAATTTCAACCTCACAACCCGGAAAACAACGTTTAGCCCGTGCTTAAAAGTGAAATAATAAATTAAACAGACCATCATAATGAAACATGGAGAACACTATAAGCAGCGCTGATCTAGATTATCTCAGTCTTATATCTAATCATCACATGAAACTTACTTCTTAAACAGTAAGTTATATAAACGCTTAACAGATATTAACTATAGTTCATTTCCAGAGAAAGGAACATGATAAAGTTACCAAACATGCTGAACCACACATACGTAGCAATAGTGATATACCTACGTACCACTGTCATAAATGACGTGTTGAATAAAGCTCGGGAGCTTTATAAGGTCAAATAGACAACAGGAGTTTTCTACTATATAACCGGTTATTTCACGCGACTAAAAATTATTTAATGGGAACGGTAGCAATACATGCACACAAAAAAAGTCTGTGATTAAATAGAAGTATTTGGATTCATGATTGATGGTGTGGGAAGCACATTACTCACTAATAACTCCTACTATTACAAAGATGCACTCGACAGCAAAATATAAAGAAGTTAAAACTAGACAGACTAATCTGAAACAGCTATACATACAACACTCGTATGAGGTCTATAATATCGCCACTCTCGATCGCAACTCAATTCTTTCAACACGTTTCAGTACAGTATATGGAATGACAGCTGTTTAATATTTTAAAGAAGAGTTGAGGTGGAATCAGAGTACTACAAAAAAAACAAAAGCACTGCCTATGCTAAATTCAACAACCTAAAAATGACTTTATTATGGTAGATGATCAGCCGAGTACGACTGATTTATAATCTATTACGAGAAAAAACAACTGAGAAAGACTGAATTAGCATAATAATTGGCCTTCATTTACACAAGAGTAATAATTAATACACAATGACCAGAGTAACTGCCAAGTGTAAGCAGCTAATAAACCATTACTTACGTCCAGCCGTACTACAACAGATAGTGGCAAGACGTAATTAGAAGTGAACAACGAGACATCACTATCAAGTGTGATAATGTGTGGTACATTCTTGGTCAGCATTACAATATGAAAAGGAGAAGGTTGAAAAATTAAGAGTTTTAGAATTATTTTCCGACGCTTAACTTAGGGTAAAATTGCACACATCAGCTACAGGATTTTATCGTAGTCTCTCCATAAAACATTATTTAGCATATGTAAATAGCTCTTTTGTTTAAGTATTCCAAAGAACCGAAACGGAGAACAATAGTCCATGAATACCCGCTACGACAGTGAAGCAGTTTTCAGCATTCCCAATATCATTAAAACTCAAAAACAATATCAGTAGTAATTGATTTCAACCACACGATTAGGTGACAAAAGCATCTAAGACACTCGTAGTTTAGCGTACACCGTACACTTTGAACTCACCACTGGCTATTTTCTGAAAATTCTTGAAGAGTAGTAGTACCTAGTACTAGTGGTATTAGTGGTGGCATAGATTGCAGCGCTTCAGTGACTAAACTATGTAGCACCGAAAGAGAAAGGACCATTTAGCACGTACTGCATAAAATTGGGAATCTAAGCACAAACTGTGTTCCCACACAGAATTCCCTTCGTATAGAAACAGTAAGTTAAGAATAAAGAGGAGAAAATATAAAAAGAAATAGCGAAGGTGTGAAAACTGAAGTGTCAAGTGGGCACGACAGACGAAGTACCAGAGGAATATCAACAACTGGGGTAACCCATCTATAGCACACAATAAACAAACCTAACCCTATTGCCTATACTATGAAGAAAAATTATAGGAAAAGTTCTGGTAGCCCCCTCACCTCTCTGGTAAGCGCACAACCACCCGTCCCATGGACGCAGCTGATTAGAGAGAAAGGTCACTGAATGAATAACTAATTTTTACGGAAAGTTAAAATTGATTAGAATGTTAGCTCGTCATTCCACATTTCTGACGTGACAGTAAATCCTTAATTATAAGAATTTATTCCGACAGCATTAATCAAATATAGCATAGCCATGCATCAGTCAGTGACAGTTGCCTTTAAGCAAACTCGGCCATGTAGTCCGTAACAGTTTCCAGAACTCCTCCTCTGCTACCACCACCGCCATCCCCTCCACTTTCGCAATAAGAAGTGCTCGACGTTCGTAAACCATCAAGACACTGAGTAAGTTCATCGAGTCCTCCATTACTGCGGCCCCGGCGGCATTTGTCGATGACGTTGTTGACGAAATCAGTGGTTTGGCCAGCGATTTGGAACGCTGAAAAGTATATATGTAGAGAATATGAGTCACAAAAAATGTGTTCAGCTTTTATGGAATGAAAACCAACTTGTGTCAAACAAATCAGCAACCAAAATGAGACGATAATTTATTGAAGCACTGCCTTCCACATTAAAAAAGCTTTAATGACAGATTTGAACTCTTATGAAATTTCAACACTTATACAGGGTGTCCCAGAAAAAAGGAAACCCATTTTCAA
>VOMN01123169.1:0-14637 GCA_014899125.1 Orchestia grillus
ACTCAGAGTTTTATTTCTCCAGTCTACAAATCCGTGACTCAACAGATCTGCGCCCATCCACTTTTGCGGACTTGCGGAATAAACATACAGGAGCTCACTTCAGGATTGTCAGCAACGCAAAAAAACACAACCCGAAATGTTCTTCAGGGAACCTCAAAGAATCGATCGACCGAAATTGATGTTCAGTTCTGTAGGAACCTAAGTAACAGAAGTGTGAGTCAACACACTAGAGCGCTCAAAATCTAATAGGATAGTAGTGCGAATTTACACACCATAGCACCTTTCCTCGAGCAGCGAACAAACAGCTCTCTAATATCTTAGACGATTGACCGTCCACAAGTGAGCTGCTTTGTGTGAGTTATCACTATATTTAATGACGGAGACACTAATGTTATATGAATAGTTGTTTATTTTAAAACAACTAAGTTCCTAGTTCGAGCAAGTTCTAACTTCTAGCAAATTCTCATTCTCAGACCTACTTCCGGTCTCTCGCCAATTTCAAGCCCAGCCTAACGCCCTGCGTTTTCTAGCTGCGTTTTCTTCTGTCTCTATCCCTCTCAGACTGCCTCTGCTATCCCAAAATTGTCTTATTTATTCCATGTCTCTGCTGTGGTGCAAAGCGTTGTTGTGCTACATCAAGACTCGCGTTCTCACGCTTACCGCTTTGGAATGTGGCTGTTAGTCCGTCTCGAAGTATGCTCTGAAATATCCCTCGCTAGCTAGAGATGTATCTCGTTACCTCATGCACTTTCTCCCCTCGGCGTTGCTTGATTAGCTCTGCATGGGCTTACTCAAGAATGCGGAGTCTACGCATGTGCACAACTTCTCACACATTTCTCGCCTGTAAACCATCGCACGACCTGGATACAGTTTAGTCTACAATATAGCCTGCTACAAACATGTCTACATATATACAACTAACGTCTAATTTTATACACTACTTTCCTCATTCGACTTGAATGATATCGAAGATGGTACCACAGAAATAGGTAGACCTCGGTATGTAACTCTTCAATTAGCAGATGAAATATTTAGATATTTAAAGAAAACATTTTTATTATTGAAAAATCTCTTTACTACTGGCGATGCCTTTCAGAAAACAATTGTTGCTGGGGAAGCCAGTTGAATATCACAAGGCTTTCAGCATTGCAAAGAGAATTCCATTACTCTTTATGCCCAATAACTAACTAAGTGAGTAAAGCACGTGCATGTTGCTGTAGACGTGAGGAACCAACATTTTGCCGATGTCCCCAATTTTGTCCCCAAAATAAGCCCAAGCGGTATGCCTTTCAAGCTACATGACTTTTCCTGCGCCTTAGTGATACAAAGGACACCTCATCATAATATAAAGCAAAAGTTATCTGCTTATCCGCTCAACTATGAGAGATTTAAAAGTGAAAAACAACAAACAATGAGGAAATAGATTTTTTTTAATCAACAGTCGCGATACTGAACATAACGTCCTACCTGAAACTCTTAAGCAACAACGTAAAATTTATACCGAATTACTGATATGAAACAAATTTCCAATTACTTTGGAAAGCTACGAGGCCTAAAGATAAATAAAAGAGCAAGGGGTACAATTTTCACCACATTAACCAAAAGAAGTATCTCGTTTCTAAAAGCTCATTTAGTATAAAATGAAACGTTTCTGGCCAAGTTCCATATTTAATAAATTTGCAAGAAACTGAAAAATATAGCAAATATATTCGTTAAATCTCATACAGCTAAACTTAAAGGAAAATTACTAACTTTTACCAGACGTTGATAATGTCTAGATGATGGACCCTATTATGGACATTTAATTCGCGTTTAGTTTATTGAGTGTAAATAAGAGTCTAGAATTCTTGGGTCCTGCCTATTGTTGGTTGAATCCAAAATTGTAAAATCTTGTAGCTATACTAGTACACGGGAAGACGATCTCTTGCACTGTCCTGCAAGGGTTCATCTGAAAAATCAAATCTATTGTAAATTGATTTAGGAGAATGGTTTTAAATTTTAAAACAGGCGTGTAAAATAGTAGAAGTTTTATTAAAGCCTGTTTCATTTCTCCCGAATGAGAGCCAAAAAACGGAAAGATAAAAACGAATTCTTTCACATGAAGAATGCAAAAACGTAATGGTTCATGTTTGTTTTTTGAAAATTTCTTTATCTGAGAATAAAATAGTGAAACAGGATAACCATTGTGGGAAAAATAGGACTTTAAAAACACCACTTTCGTATGGAAAATCTGAAAACTGGAACAAATACTATAAGAGTGCAATAAAAAAGCTTTAATACCGTTCACTTTGGGGGAACGGGGGCAAAATCCGAAAAAACTACTCCCCAAGCCTTTAACTGTACTAAATTGAGAGCTAAATAGTAATTTTGATGTCATATGCCTTCTTGAAAAATAACTTAATTACGCATCTAAAACATAATTCATATGCAAAATTATACCAGCTCTCTTCCACTGAGTAACAATGCACGCGAAGCACGGGAATAAGTATGCACATAGCTACCTACCCACATGAATTCTGAAGTCATCCCTGATGCAACGATAGATCTGTGGGGCATTGAAACCTTATTCTTAGAACTATCAAAAACGCTATGTTCATTATTGTGAGAATTATCGGCAGACCCCCTTCATCGGATCAGCTATCTTTCTTGAATGAATTCAATCGTATGTTATCAGTGTATTATCACTGCGTGTCGTATGTTATCACTGTGAAAAAAATAAACAGATAAGGACATGGCAGTTTGCGATGATTTCAACTACGATCTTCTTGGTCATGAAAACTGGAAACAAACCTCTGAAATATTAACATCTGATTTATCTGACAATTTTCCGGCATTTCTAGTTAAGTAAAAATATTCAATGCTTGCATTGAGATGGACTGAAAGTAAAAAATACGAAGAGTACAGTAAATAAGTGTTACTATATATTTGATGTATAACGAACGAAAGAACTGTAATAATTATTTGTCACCGTAAGTTGAAACATTGCTGATAGTAGTAACCCAGATTCCACTCAGCACTTGAAATACAAGAAATACGTTCATGAAAATAATTCATATTTCTTTGTACCTATACATTAAAGCTTTCGATGTGCTCCAGAACACAAGCACCTTGAAAATATGAATCAAGTGGATTGAAATCGTTCTCTGCAGTATAATTGAAATACATAGCTGATTTATTATATCCGGTCCTTTCAGAGATAACTAACTCTCCTCTTGCTTAAGGCATCTTCCCAAATTCTGTAAAAGTTGCCTGAGTGACTCTTATCTCTATGGGTGGAGGTAAAAACTGTGTCAACAACTATAGATCTGTTTCTGTCCTTCCCATCTTCAGTAAAATATTTGAGAGTATTGTATACAAAAACTGTGCGCTTAATTGGAATAGAAAGCATTTCTCTACGACTAACAGTTGGGCTTCCGTTGCAAAATCAACATAGGAGGACATTCTCAATCATCTGCAATATATTTATTCAAATGCCGGCGAAAGGAAAGCTTGTGATTTCTTTATTTCTTGATTTTCGTGAAGCGTTTGCCTGTATAGGTCACAACATGATTACTCTCGATGAACTGCTGTGGAATTAGAAGGCTTGTTCCAAATTGGCTTAGATGATACCTGACAAACCGTACATAATGGTGTATTGTTATTGGTGATATTCAATCATAATACATATATATTAGTCATGGAATTCCTCAAGGGTCTGTTTGGTACCTCTCTTGTTTTCTATATTCATTAATGAAATTACTGATTTCAGTACATTTTTCAAATTTATACTTTTCGTTTACTATAGCACTCTCTCCACAGCTTTTCCAAATGAAAACCATGTTAAAACAAAGCGTCACTAAAGACTTCAATTTCGCTTCCATCCAATAAAATATACATCAATATCACTACAATAAATTACATACCATTCTTCTTTAAGGGGAATGCACATCTTCAGAGCAGCAAAATCGGTGATAGGCAAATTGAAAAATTAATTCATCCGAATTCCTGAGAAGTTTCATCGATAAAACCTGGCTTTTAAAGAATGTATCACATATTGGCACAAATTAGCTATCGAAATTTATGGGGACTATGAACAAAGTTAAAACATATTATCTGAACAGGGTTAAAATAATTTAAAGGTTATTCATTCATCTTTATCTATAACATGGTATAGAATTAGGGCGTGGAACTAATAACGATAAAACAAACACACATTTCACTCTACAAAAAAATATCATTTAGGCTATAAGAAATTGGGAGTATAATGCTCATACAAATGACTCACGTAAATTCTCGAAAATACTTAGGCTTCTTGATCTTTATCAATATTCCCTGTGTACTCTCATGTATAAAATTTTTAGTAATGAAGGTGTTAAAGACCTGAAGCAAGTAGTATCTGCTCAAACTGGTCATCACTATTATTTGGCGAGGAACCGAAGAAAATTTATACTTCCCAACTATTTCACTAGTAGATCGCAATTTAGTTTTCGCTTCAACGGCATGGAAGCTCAGAACTCATTACCTTGCACCATTCGAGAGAAAAACAATTTTGCAACAATTTATTATCACAAGCGTTACATCAGTTAAAGACATTTCAGGCATGAATTTCGTATACTATTACAATGAGCTGTTTTTACATAGCTAGTTGTGGGCCTAAATAAATTCTATGGCTTCTAAGGCATCCTACAGGATCTTATGCTAAGCGTACATATGCATGTAAATAGCCTAAAATGCGCATATACTTAACTTACACATAACTGATCAATATAATATTTGCTGACAGGAGAAGATATGATTTAAAATCAGGAGTTCAATTATGTCTAGTCAATAGAGATATACATTCTATAATATACTCTGAAATAATTTATTGACATACAATGTGAATGGTTTTTCAACAGTCCTTTAGGATAGGTGACTATAATTGAATAGTAACGTCTTTAGTATCGTGATACAAAATAGGATTCAAGATCCGTTTGTACGCTTGCGGTGTACTTATCTCACAAACGACAGAAGGCAATGAGTTTCAAGTTTTGATAGCGTTTTTGTGAAAATTAAATTACGATCTGGTTTTGGAAGAGTAAGGAAGTATAAATTTACTTCCGTTCTTAATCAAATATTCATGATGGCCAGTTTGAGTTTTCTTACTCAAAGTTTTATACATGAATATACACAAGGAATATTGGTAGAGATCAGGAAGCTTAAGAATTTTCAAAGATTTGTACGAGTCTCTTGTATGCGCATTATAATCTAAATTACTCATCGCCCCAATTTTTTTTGTAGAGTTAAAAGCATGTTCGTTTTGTTAGTTCCATGTCGCTTTTACCCCATATTGCAGATCCGGATGAATTAATGATGTGTACATTATTTTTAACGCTTCTGGGGATAATATATTTTTGACTTTGTTGAAAATCCTATAGATTCCGATACCTTGGACCAGATATAGGATATATACTCTTCAAATGTCAGGTTTCAATTGAAATTCCCAGGAATTTTGATGAATTAATTTCTTCAATCTGGTCATCACCGATTTTGATGCACCGGAAACTTGAATTCTGTTTATAGAAAAGTAGCATGCATTTACTTTTATTGATAGTAATGCCTATTTTATCGGAAGTTAGACTAGAACTTAACTTGATAAACGGTATTTAGGAAACTGTCCATGTTTCGTTTTCGCTCCTTAAAATCGTGAATATTAGTTAATGGGCGCGTTAGTGAAGAGCACGAGAGGTCGTGTGTGGAGAGGGAACGAGTTACGAGTCCGAGACCGGACAGACTCTTCACATGCACCAGCCAAATACTTCTAGACCGGGGATACACTGATTCCTATCTTCTAAATTCATATTCTTGAATGTGAAGGCCGATCAAATCAAGATTATTTTTATTTAATCTCCTACTAAAGTAAGTAAGTAAGCTGGTACGTCAATTTACTCGCATTCTTCTTTCTCTCCAGAGCACGAGCAAATTTTGGTTACTTTTCTCATTCTCTGTCGTTTATATTGACCATCCACTGAAGTAAAACATTCTTATGGGAAGATTGAAAAAATAAAATCAGATGTAGAAATAGGCCCTACACAATTTAGTAAAATTTTATGTATTTCTTTTCTACAAAAACAGTGTGCAAAAATACGAGTAACACGCAAGCTACCTCTCAAAAAATTGACCGCTTTATAATATTGCTACTGGCTGTACAAATGAGTCCTCCCGCGACGTTAAACGGAACTCAGGCTAAACTTCCCGCAGAAGTTTTTTCTCAGCTCGCAAACTTGAAAACAAAAAGCAAAAACTTTGACACACAACTCCACGGTACGAGATTACACAAAACATTACATCGCTCTCAAAGAATACTACACCGCAAGTACACAAATAAGTTGCCTTCCTGAAAATTAAAAAGTAATCTAACGCTTGCATTAAGCAAGCGTAGGTGCAAAATTACCTTTTTGCACCTACAAGTTGCGCATATGAATTTTCCCTTCAGATTTTAATTTAATACAGTACCATGATTAGTAAGAAAATAAAATGCAGTTAAAGGCTTCAGAATATACTAACAATTAAATCCAATGCTTAGGACTCAAAACAGTATCCTTTAGCGTTCACCATACCATTCAAGCGCTCAACAATTGAGTCAGAAGATGAACGTCAGTGTCTTCATTGAATTTGGTCCAATAAGTAAAAATAGCTAGCTTGACAGCTGACGCGCTTGGATGAGACATCCTTCTTCAAAATAGACACACAACGGAGTCAATCGGTTTGACGTGCGGGCATGAAGGTGGCCATAATTCCTTTTTTAAAAAGTCCTTTAAATTCTCTTTCTACCACTCCTGAGCCACATTGGATCTGTGACCTGGTGAGTGGAGTCTGCGTAACTTACTGATTAGCTTCAATTTGTGTTTGCCTCGCCAACGCTCGGTCGTGAAATATCGTTTGATAATAATTAAAACTTTTCAAAAAACTGGAACATCAAGGAAAACCAGTGGAGATTTTGAGTCATTTGATCGAACTAAAATCCGCCTTATAACTCCAGCAGGCTTTTGTCGCTTGGAATGGACTTTTATTCCCACAAAAACGTCATGTAAAGAAGCTACATATATTTTGTCATCACGATAAATTATCACCGACTCCACAGTGGAGAAATTCTGAAACTTCAGATGAAATTTCTGTCTGTGAAGTAAAAAATTTCATCTAACATTTACATCCTTTTGGAGAGCCGTTCATCTATTGAACTCTGTGATAACAAATTTTAATCGTTACGTTTTAATTGTTCGTATTTTCTAGCTCATGTTATCAGTATTTCAAGACGTGATACCAGTTTTCGACACTTGTCGCGAGAATTGTTTTATCTTTTGACACATTATAAAATCGGTTTTGAGTATACAGACCGTGTTCTTCCTGATATTGCCATGGATATGCTATTTTTTCCTCTAGCTAGCGCTTCTACCCGTCATAAACGTTTTTTTCTGCAAACACCAAACCGTTTGATTCATATATTTTCGTTGCCCCTAGTTGTTGATACTCGCTGATTTCAAGGCCACAATTTGGTCCCGACTTCTTTAGACGCTTTCGTCGAATAAATGCCTGCTCGACGTTTCCCCAAAATGCAAAGAAGGCATTAAAAAATATTTACGGTACGCTATTCTAAATTCAAAACAAATCCCCATCATTACCATGCTTTTGACGTCGGTAAAATTCGATGGGTAAATCTCAATGTAGCGCTAGGTATGTCGCGAAATCGAATTGTATATGATTGAGTGAATATAAACTCCTGGGACAAGAAATTAGTGGCCCATTGTTTTTCAAATTTTGGTTAATTATTACGTTCATGAATTGGTTTTCAAAGCTGTAACCAAAATTTAGGTGAGTTCATTTTAACAGCCAACAGTTTTACTTTAGATCTGGCAAGTTATAGAATTGTTTCTTCGTTGCTCCACGCCATTAGGATGAAACCAAGACGTCTCGAATAGCACAAAACGATATTGCATTTGGTCAGGCTAAAAGACACCTAGTAAAGAAATTAGCAGAATTTCCTCGTATTTCATGCTAAATTGTTATACAGCTTTTCTAACAATGGAAACAATCCTGCACATACGCCAATCCAAGGCAAAATTGTGGTCGGAAGAAAATTCTAACCGATAGTGACCGCCGCCGAAAATTCCGCCGATAGTGACTGGAATCACTTTGCATCAACAATGGAACTGCTGCAAAATGTCAATGATGATCCTTCTCCTGATGTTTCTAAACTAACTTTTCGTAGGGAATTCCATACAATGAATATATGGAGCGGAATGGCTCGTAAACAGCCGATGTTAACTCTTATTCACAAGATCATTTATTCAAAGTGAGCCAAAGCACATGCACATTGGAGTGGAGAGGAGTAAAAAAGTGTCACGTGGCCAGAGGAATCACGATTCTGTATCTATAGAAATGATGTCTGCTGCCGTGTTCTTCGAAAATTTATGAAACCTTAGCTTAAGTTTTTGAGCAAGGGGCGATATTAGGAAGATTAGGAGGGTCTGTGTCATGTTCTGGGCTGTTTCAACCACACAGAAGTGGGTCTTTTTGTTGAGGTATCCATCAAACTAGACCACCATGTTTACATTAAAATGCTTGATAACCATGTTTTGCCGTTTGCACAATAACTGAATAAAGAAAAGCTAGTTGATTTGCCTGTCTCGACAACGATGACAACTGCCCGAGGTATCGGGCTAGAACTGTCATTAATTGGCATGATAATCATTCACAATACTTCACGCATTCAAGTCGGCCAGCTAAGTCTTCAGATCTGAACACAATAGAAAATTTGTGGGACCCCCTAGAGTGACAAGTTAGTCGTCAAGAAGATCGTCTACGTACTGTGACCGCAAAAGTGAATCAGTTGATGCAAAAGTGGTTTAAAATCGATCGGGTTTATAATGCGACACTGGTAGACTCAAAGTTGCGCAGAATTGGAGCCATCATTCGTGCACCTGGAAGTGAGTAGCAGGTGACAAATTTTTTGTTAGGTGAGCTCATGGTATTTGATAATTTGGAGTCCTTGCGACAGATAAATAGAAAACATTATCTTTGTTTTAGAATTGGTGAGTAAACAGAGATTTTCGGTGCTTCCTTGCTAACGAATGTGACCTGAACTTTACTTACTTCTGCACTATGTTCACCTTACCACCTGCACTGAGAAGCAACTTTGTACACAACGTTGCTGCAACTATATTAGCTATGATATTCTTCATCACGATTGTTCAGTAAAACAAATGATTCATGGTAAATATTTGTATTTGGAAAACCAACATTTTATTGACACAAGTTGGAAGAGATCAACGAAGATCATGTCTGCAAGTCTCCAACAGCATTGCCTAGCCCCGTGCAACAACGAGTTGTTGATGGGTTGGAGACGACAGCTCGCATGAGTTACCTCGTCTGTAGTGAGAATTACACGTATTACTGACAAACAACTACGGGAAGAGGGGTTCGTAGAAAACCGTCCTGGGGAGATGAATCTCTAAACGCTCTCAGCTAGCAATGTTAGTAAAGAGTTAATCTATGTCAGTCAAAATCTAAAACGGTGATCCGAGGTTCGAGCAACAAATTCAATCCATTTACCATTATGAAAAGAGGATGGCAGTGATGCCTTTGCAATTATGTGATCAAAATGCTAAAACTCCGTTTTCTGGAACTCGGTGAAAATATGTAGTTTACATAACACACAGTTAACGGTGCAAACGTTGTATTTGAATTATGAGCAAAAATATTTTCAACGAGCTCAAAGAACGTATGTACGAGTAATTGGGTTGTCCGGAAAATTAGTACAGATTTTTAGTAAGCATCTTTCGACTTATTTTCGAACAAGATTGATGAAAACAGGTTTTACAACACCTTCACAATTAAGAGCACAGTTCAAGCTATCTTTTCGTGGAAAAAGGTACCAGATTCTATAACCTGTACTAATTCTGTAACCCTTTAAATATTATTGCAGATAAAAACCATTTAAGCCCTTGATGCGTTTCTATTCCTAATTTCACATCTTTCTGGTGTAATGTAAGCCTAGATTCATCTGACCATAGGATGTGTTTTCATTCCTTTATCCTTACGTAATTATGTTTTTTGCAAATTATAGCCTTTTCGTTCAATTACCTTTACTGACCAATAATTTCCTGATAGTGGAGCAAGTCCTTAAGTCCCTTTCCTTTAGTTCTCAGCGCATGGTGTACGCAGAAATTTTCATCACACCTTTGTTGAACATGCTTGTCAACAGCTAAACACTTTTTTTTTCACCTATCGCTTCAGAGAACGGCTGTCGTGCATATTCATAATTCCTGCTCTTAGTGACTGTACTTCACCACCTTTCTCCCTTTAAACAATTGTTCTTTTCACAGTCCTGAATCCTATGACTATCATTTGGCACTATTTCGACGGATTTCCTAACCTGGTGCAAATTTTTAACCTGCCTTTTATCGTATACAGAGGATTATTTTGCAGGTTTTTTCAAGCAGCATTATTCATACATTCGTCGCGAAGATTGCTGGTGCCGTACTGACTACCAGGGACATTAAACGTAATTGTTGTTTCTATATTCTTTCCCTACAAATTCTTTACGAGAAAACCTATAAAATTGTTCACATTTCTTTGCATTTTACCAGGGCGCGACAAACTTTGTGGCAGTGTAATATCTATCTTTTGATAATATTGTTATCTATACCGTTTGATTCACTGCTCTGTGCCGAGCGTACGGTGATTAGTACATTGATGCTTTATGGTTGCCATAAACCATTTACATGTACCCCCCGAAAGAAGTATGATAAAGCTCTGTTTTGTACAAAAACTCTGCATTCGGTGTCTCCAATTCGTTTACATATTTTTTTATCAATGCTCAAATGAGAAGTATTTCGTATGATAATGTTCATCAATATTCATAAAATGCTGCAGTGCACTGCGGAAAATATTACTTATGGATATACTTATGGCATCATAATATAAAACAGAAAAATTTCCTTATTCACAATAATGTTTCGTTGATAGTTGTCAATGTTTTTTTTATTTCATGTAAAAATTCGAATTACTCGCTCGAAACTATATATAATATATATATAGTTTCGAGCGAGTAGCTCGAATATTTATATNTATATATATATATATATATATATATATATACAAAATCATTTTCTGTCCGCTTGTTATATATATAACTAGGGGACAGAAAATGATCTACTGTATGTTTAAGAGTATTTTTCTCACAAGCACTAGCAAAATTAATACAAATGTGAGACATTATCTAGGTAAATTCTGAAAGAACGAAAATTTTTGAATGCTCGTTCAAACGAAAAATTTCATTTTCCTTAGAGTATTTGGCCTTCTCTTCTCTATAAACACTGCAATTATCTACAATATGTGTCTGATAACTTGGAGCTCCACGAAGGATCATGCTTATATACTGTACTTTACATAAAAAGAGGAAAGTTGTCCCTACAGGGCGAAGTGACTCGTAACAATAAAATAAAACCCAGTATCCGAACCAAACTCAAGTTCCACCGAAGTAGAACGGCACTGTCAGCTTTGTAAACACAGTTGTGCGCCGCATAAGAGAAAATCGTCAGCCCACAACCAGTTATGCGTACCAAAAATGTAAATTCCCCTTCAGAACTTGGGTAACACTGAGCGAAAGAAATAATGTCAGCGAAATATATACAGTTACAAGGGGCAGAAAAGATCGCAGTGCTCCGGTCAGGCAAAGCAATACGTAGTATGTGTTGTAAAACCTGACAGTTGTTTTCAGCAAGAAAAAAGACTGGCAGCAGCAAATTGAACTGCACAGCAACTTGAATTGCGTGCAGTAATAGGGCAATTTCAGCGCTAAAACTTATGTATTTTTACGGAATGAAAAATTCTAATTCAGTTTCATTCATAAAGTCGGCCATAAGAAATTGTGTGTAGCGGAAAAGAATTTTATCAGTCACTGAAAAAAATTAATGCTAAACGAAAAAGAGCAAGTTGAGTTCCATGAGCATTTTAGAACTCTTGCGACGTCTGTCTCATTTTTTAGAGGTCGAATAGAAAAAATACATTAAATGATCATTTAGTATTTCCCATCGAAAAACTTTCCGTTTGATCACATCACCGCTGCAAATACATATATCGCCACATAAATGTATTGAATTTACAAAGGTTGTTTTGTGCCAAAGTATACTCCGTATTACAAACCTTTCTTGGAAAGAAAGAAAAAAAGGAAATGAAAGAATATTGACTGGAGTTGAAACATCAATGCAACTATTGAAAAATCATAAAATAAGACATGTTATGGGGCAGAAAATACTATAGAGTGTTGAGTTGCGCCGGTACATCACGAATGAAATAGTACAACGGATCCGAAATTCAAGTACCTACTATAATCATGTTTCTAGGATTTAAAAGGAAATGTAATACCTCAAAGTATAGTATGTTATTTGTTACTTACACATCGAACAACCAGTATTATTGGTTATAGATTTTCAATATTTTATGCATTATTAAATCCATTATACAGCCTCCACATACTCTTATCAACTTTGTCTAGTTTTGAATTCATTTTCTTGTCCAGCATTATATTTCATTCATGTCTGAATCTCGAACACATGCGTCAGGACTTCATTTGAATGTTGTCTATTTCTTGCAGTATGAAATTATTTAGTACAATTTTAAAAAAGACACCTATTCCTCATATGCTAAATAAAATATAATTATTTCTTTCGTGTAAGAATACGACGGTTTCGATGGGCATAAGGTTCTTATTCACGCATAATTGTACTGCTACTGAGTTTAATCGAGTAATTCGACTTCTACTGAAACTTTGAGATTCTAACTATTACATTGATACGTTGACATAACAGCTGTTCTTTTCAGAAAGTTTCTGCGCGGTAAAATTGCCAGGCAAATTGTTACCGAACGAAGCAGCTTCTCGGAGTGAAGCTACACGATGCTCGAACGTGAAGCCCTACTTTCGCACCCTCTCCCACAGCCGGCTGCTGCGAATCGAGCAGCTGCTCGGCGTCAATGATCGTTGGGCTTGGGTGGGCAGGGGCGGGGTTGGGCAGCCCAATAAAGGATAGGTCACAATGGCAGAGCTCAACAGATGGTCGTTCGAATTGCCGTGCGTGAGAGGGTGTGTGTGTGTGTGCTCTAGGAGTTTGGTTATCTCTCTGGTTAAAAGTGTTTCTTCGCTGTTTCAAGTAAGTTAATATTAACTCATTTCTCATTTAATAATTGTATTCAGGTCTCAAATTGTTTTCGTTCTACTTTGGTACAATTACTCGAGTAAATCGCATAATCAATAATCGCATCGGTCTTTCAGTCGCTACTGTGCTACTTTACCGTTATTGAATTTGGTTGTTTTGCTCCATTTCTTGTTCGTTATGCTGTGCCTCGCGCAATGTACACCTGACTCTTTAATGTAAAGCGCTATTTATAAACTGCTTCATAATTCTGCGTAACTACAATAAAATGATTAGAAGGTACTTAAGGCGTAAACTCGTCCTTTGGAAAAATCCACCATGGCGGAGCAGGGGTTGGTATGGCTTCGGTTTGGAAGAAAGATCGAATTATTGCAACGCTGTTGTACGGCTGCCGTACTTCACCCTGGTAACTCTTTCGAGGATCTTGAGAAACTTGAAACTAAAAAGTGTTATAAAAGTTGTTCGCTGTTCCTTTAAAAAATTGAGTTTCAGAAGCACAATGCCACATGTTTGAAACTATCATGCGAAACATATTAATTGGTAATATGGCCAGTTTACTTGCACCCTACGGCTCTAGTACTGTTGAGTACAATAAGACGATATGGCTACACGGTTCGTATTCTTCTTCTGGCAGTTTTTGAGGATCTCGGTACCTGCTTAGGCTAACCCTGCACTTCAAGTCTCAGAGGATATGAACTCCTCTACACAATACTTCTGGAGAAAAAAGAAATATAATAAATGGAGATGAATAAATAATGGAGTGAAGTGAACACTTAGATACACTTAAGTTTATATGTACAATATTTCTTTACTTGGGTATGGCACATCAGATATCTTGCAGCCATTCAGTGATAGCTTGCATGATAGTTAGTAGGAAGTACCCAATAAGAAAGCAGAATAGCGTCTCTGAAAAAGGGAGGACAATGGCGATAAGGTTCGAGCAGCTTCATTAACTCGCCTGTAAATAAACATAAACAGCGCTAACACAAAGTGTAGACTATTTTTAACCCTTATTGCACACTTCAAAATTTAAATGAATTTTTCCAGGTTTTCACAGTGCATTTTGTGTGAAATTAAAGCATGTGAAAATTATTTTAAAAGGAACATTGCTTATGCAATATGAACACTGGAGAACTTGTAGTAAGTTTCAATAAGAAGGATACGACAGCAATTCAAATGTACTAAATGTTAAGCCACCACATGACCATATAGAATGTGTTGAAGAATTATTTCAAGTTTCATCCGTACAAGAAGGTGAAACGACAATCCTATCGGGCCTTTTATGATCGAAGAGATTGTCTAGAGGAAGAACCCTTCTTAAACGTCAGGGAGACGGGAAGCAGAAATCTGTGTAACGATAAATTGTTTATGGCTGAAGTTGTACTTAAGGACCGTAACTCACAGAATGACCGGGCGTAGGCTGATGTAGAATGATTCAATAATGATTGGAGAAAATTTTAGAAAA